>JAVTVJ010000377.1:600000-865000 GCA_034509425.1 Eopsaltria australis
ACTTTCCTTTCTGCCTCTGAACACTCATTTCCTTTAAATGAGGTTAATTTCCTTAAATAATGAAAATCCTCCAATTTCAGTTTTCCATTCATTAGACCCCCTTAGCTTGACATGAAAAAGTCGCACGCCGAGAGGGAAAAGAAAAAAGGAATGAAAAAAAAAAAGAAAATAAGAGAAAAGAAAAAAACCATCCCATTGAACTTCAAACATAACTGAGAAGAGGTTTCCTGGGATCCTGACTCCTTCTTTCCTCCCTGGATTGAGAAGGACATGACACAGAGTGTCAGGAGACGAGGATGGACAAGGCACTTCCCATCAAACTCCTCTCTCCCATCTGGCAGGAGAGGTTCTCTGCATCCTGAGGACATCCCAGAGCTGCAAACATTTAATGCTCCTCTGAGGCATCACAGCCAAACGTGGATTTCTTTGTATTCCCCCAAATAATTCCCTGTTTTTTCATTGATCTGTTGTTCATATTTGAGCAAACATCCTGGCCCCTTTTCTGAGGATCAGTGGATGCCCAGGTCCATCTCAGGGGCACAGGATTGCTCCTCCTTGGCTGCTCCAATAACCTTTGCCTTCACTTCTTGCCCTCCTGACCCAAACTCACAGCTCACCTTGCTCAGGAATCAGCTCCTCAGCTCTTTCCTGTCATGTTTTTCCTCCCTGTTCTTCCAGCTCTTCTTCACCTCCCCAGTGCAGTGATAACCCAAAGCAAGGACACTCTCAAGAGGTAACTCAAAATGTGATGAAAAGCGGAATTTCCTCCTTGCTCCCCTACACTCTGTCCAGAAATAGAAATGCATTTTCCTCTGGAATGCTGGCTCAGGAGTTCCCTAGCCCCAAGCCCAGGACCAAGCACTAGCTAAGCAGAAGACATGATCAAAAGAGGCAAAACCAGGGCCAAAATTTGGTTTTCTGCTTCTCCTCTGAGTGCCTGTGTGCTGCTTGGCTCACCCAGACTGCAGCCGAGTTCAACCTGCCTTAACTCCTAATACCTTGGAGGATTTAGGCCTCTGTTATACTTCAATAAACGGGGAATAAAGCAATTTCTGCCCCTCAGCGAACAGCTGGGAGCTATTAAAGCTCGTGGCTGTGTGCTCCTGGTAGATAATTCCTCCTGCTGTCCCTGTGTGAGCGCAGCCCAGCCTTGGTGGCACCTCCAGCTGTGGGGTGATGCAGAGCAGCAGCATCCCTCACGTGAGTGAGGGTTTCAAATGGTGTTTCCATGTTAACAAAAAGGGCATTCTGCTCTTTTTATAAAGAAATACCTGATATGGCAAAGGCCCCACTGTCCCCCCACTGAGAGGTTTTGTGAGCAGCTCATTTTGGGGGCAGAAGAACTGTGAGGAGCTCTGAAGGGAATCGTGTGCTCCCTGCTCTGTGCTGGGCATCTGTCAGCCCTCAGCAGCGCCCTGGGATGTGGGCAAGGCTTTATTCATCAGCAAATAATGATCCCAGAATCCCTGAGGTTGGAAAAGCTCTCTAAGCCCATCAAATCCAACCTGTGACCCATCCCCAAGGGCACTGGGTGCCACCTCCAGCCCTTCCTTGGACACCTCCAGATTCCCCCAGACTCCTGGACAGCCCCTTCCAATGTTTAACAGCTCTTTCCATGAGGAAATTCCTGCTGATGTCCAGCCTGAGCCTCTCCTGGTGCAGCTTGGGGCTGTGGAGCAGCCTGGGCAATGTTCTGCCGAGTTTGGGTCAGAGCTTGTGCTTGCAGCCCCAGTTCACCTTTCTGCAAGGCAAAACCCGACCTTAATAGCAGAAAATGTCAGGAAAATTATGTTAATTTGCAGAGTGAATTTTCTTCAGGACCTCAAAGAAGTAAGTGAATGTTATTGTTGTTGTTACTTGTTTTTTATCACTGGGGAAACCCAAGGACAATTAAATGAACTCGCTGGAGATCACGATGCCAGAGAGAGAAGAAAAAGAAATGTTTCCTGACTGATGTTGGAGCTTGACTTGGGGATTTTTAGGGGTGCTTTTCATGAGAAACTGCTGGTTTCCTGAACCCAAAACTTCTATGGAAATGGCCAGCCTGTCTGACCAGGAATCATTCTTGCTATTAGGAATGAGCTTCACCACAAATGGGAGCAAACGAGGCTCAGACAGGAGGGTTTGGATGTGTCTCCCCTTCCCACCCAGCGTGAAAGCCAGCAGGGCCCTCCAGGCCTGCAGTGTGCCAGCATGGAACAGGAAAACTGGAACAGGAAAACTGGTTCCCACCCCACTCCCTGCTTCTGACTCGCAGCACTTGACTAAAGCAGAGTCTGTTCCCCCTCTCCTCTCTCCTGAACCTGATTTACTGTGGGATTTATCTGATTTAGGGCTGTTCTTTCATGCTCTGCTCAGCAGCAGTGGTGTCTGGGGTGTTGCAACACTGAGAGAGCTTTTGGGTGTATTTATGGGTATTGAAATGTGCTTTTCATGGTACGGCTGCACACGCCCTTTCCACTCTTCAGCCTCTTCTCCTCCCACTTGAAAACAAACCTTTTGAAAGCAGAGGGGAAGAATAATTAAAGAAATTGTAATGTGCCTCAGGTAATGACATGATTGAAACATCACCATTTTGTCTGGAGGGTCACAGGACGGTTTTATGAGAAAGCTTTAAAGCTGCTAACTCGGGAGAACCTTTGATATTTCACCTTTTGTTGTTGCTAAAACGTGTTCTCCTTCCTGACTCTTGGAAAGAGAGCCCTGTCGCTCCGACAAATTTGGTGCCAAGGATGTTCTGCCACGGGCTGGTTTGACAATCTGGGAAGATTAATTGAGCAGCTACATCTGAGATATTCCAAGTTGTTTGAGTAATTTAGATATTTACCAGGCAGGAGACACCACAGCCCTTGGGAATGGGGTGGTGGATCTTGCACGGTGTGGTGTGGTCCCTGTGGGGGATCTGGGGCTTGGCAAGAAAAAATTCTTCCCATGGGGGTTTGTGTTTCACCAAAAGAGCTGCAAAAGAGGCAAAACTGAGCTCACGTGCTGCAAAGCGCTCGTGGTGGCATCAGCAGTGGTTGGGCAGAATTGTTTTCCCACTCTTTAAAATACAAAATAGTCACTAAGAGCTAGGAGTGGAGGTTTCTGTAGCTTTGATGTGATTTGTTCAGTGTTTTTAGAGATCCAGGAAAGCATTTCTCACCAGTTCATATCACACAATTTCCTTGTTAGTCCTATCTTGGTGATCGTGAATTACATTTCCTAGATCTTGATTTCTCACAAAAGTGTTCAATTCCCAGAATTGCTTGAATCTTGTAGACCAGAATATTTCTCCACTGGTTTGCTTCTAGTATTATATCTAATATATATTTCCACTATTATCCAACCAGTATTATCTCTAATGTCTGTTTCTGCTGTTGGGTGGCTGCTGTTCATGATGAAAAATGAAGTTATTTCTGCTCAAGCAGCGGTAGACAGAAAATGGAAAAAGAAATCCCAGAATTAAACTGCAGTAGAGCATGAACTCCACTCAAGCAGCCATAGAAAGTTCTCTGGGTGTATTTCCCAGATATTCTTCACTCAGCAGCAGCTCGTAGAAAGGTTTGCAAGGAACAAATGAGATGGATTGGGAGCGTAATTGAAAAGAATGTGAGGATTTTACTTGAAAAGACATTAATGGGTCATTTCTAAAACCATGCTGACATTTCTCCTTGTACGAGAGTCTGTTTGAGGAAAACGTCTGCTTATTCTGTGAGATGCAGGAGGTTTGGAAAAGATGTAGAATTTTGCACTGTAGCCAAACCCAAATGAAGACAAATGAAAATGGGCTGGTGGCAGCCAAAGGAAGCCAAGTCAGACCAGAGACACTGCTGGGACCTGTCCATCACGGGCTGCTGGCAGAGATCCTTAGCAACTAAAAATGTTTCCACCATTGCTCTTGCAAAGGGAATGGTCTGGGCCTCATAAAGAGCTGTTTCTTGTGGAAATCAGTGGAAATATTTAGCCTTTGGGTCCTGGTGGAAAGTCGTCTCTGCTGAGTTTGGCCAGCGTGACTTCGCCTCGAATTCATCTTCACCAGCCACCGAATGAGATAAATGAGAAGCTGAGGCTTGGAATGGAACCACTGCTGCCTTTTGTGATACCAATGAGCTGGAATTGTTCTGCCACAGGAGAGGAATAAATAGGAATTATTATACATTATATGTATGTCTGCCATCCTGAGAAAAAAAAACAGGGTTCCCTACACCCTTTTGATATGGAGTAATGAACGATTTTTGTCTCTTTGTTTTTCCTGGGCACACCCAAACTCCTGGAGGCTATCTCCTGGAAAAGAGGGAGGTGCAGGCAGCTTATGGAATACCTTAATTTGATTTTATTTTATATATTGTCTTGTCAGATACACTTAGCAGAGAGGGATGCAGAACATCAGATGGAGCTGGCAGCTCATTGATAGGTGGAATAACGTTTTTTTGCCATTTGGAAGTGATTTTGTCTTGGGTTTAAATGCTAATTTTGTGTCCTCTGGACAGGTTTATATCCAACCATAGAATACAAAATTCTGTCTGGGAGCTTCCATGAATATTGCCCCTGTTCACAGTATTCCAGATTGTCCACAAACTTAGAGCAGGATAGATGGAATTGGATGAATTTTGATGCTGATTATCTCAATTGTTTTTAGTTTTCATACCAATATCTGTGCAAGGATTCACCTGTCAGGAATGTTGGGTTGGACAGATCAGAGCTCCCAGTGCTCCCAGTGTGAATATCCCAGTACCACCATCACAGATATATTTCTATGGGGTGGGAGGGAGTTATAACATGGAGCTTTCCTAAAGGATGTGTCAAAAATAATTTTTGTTAATTTAAGAATAAGTGGGGATGTGATGCTTGACCCTGTCTGGATGCTAAATCCACCAAAGCTGCTCTGACCCTCCCCTCCTGAGCTGGTCAGGGGAGAGAAAATATAATAAAAAATCAAGATGAAGCCAGGGAGAGCTCACAGGGAAATTGCCCTCACAGGGAAAACAAAGTGATCCCAAAATCTCACCACTCAAACTCAATGCAGAGAAAAAGTGCCATAAGAACTGCACTTGTTGGTTAGAATAGTGCTGTGGCCTTTTTGTGGGGAAATTCTCTGGGGTTTTGGTCATTGCTTTCCCCACTGAGCTCCATCCAGGCAGCGTTTGCCCTCTGTGAGCTCTGCCCTGGCTGCGATAGAGAGAAAGGAGGGGAGAGAAATCAAATGCTATGGAAAACAAAAGTGGGCTGAAGTGGAGCTGTAGCTAACTCCAGCTGTAACAACAGGGCTGTGGCTTTCCAAATTTTAATCTCCCAAAAGAATCTGTATCAAATTCTTCAGCCCAGGGGTCAAGAGGGATTTTAGTAATGGAATGGGACAACTCAGCCTGTAAAGCCTTGTGGGCAAAGGCCTTCTGTGCAATGTGTGTCCATGGTAAGGGCTCCCGAGCCGTGCAGGAATAAAAATAAATAACAGTGATTATGAAGTTATTTTACACTTTTCTCTCTTCAATCACACCACTCGTGGCAAAGATGACACGCTCTGCGCGGGAGGCAGCTCGGATGGAGGAGGCAGCAAGCGCCGTGCTCAGGTTTCTGACGTTCTCGGGCCCTGCCTGCAGTCATGGCACAAAAGCTGTCTCAGGAATGCTCTCTGGGTTTTGTCATTCCGCTGGTATTTGGATACAAAAGTGTGTGTGAGTTGGGAATACAGCCTGGGCAACCTCAGGGCCTCAGGATGTCTGTGACAAGGAATGAGGTGAAATGCAATCGTTGCTTGAGAGAACGGGGTGGGAATCTCTGGCAACAAAAAACCTGCGGAAAACAAACGGTAACTGCAACCTCTCAGAAATCCTTTATTCTTCTGCAGGTCCTAGGAGAGCATCCAGAAGGACCTTCCAACCCCAGCCCAGCAGTGAAAGCCATTTCTTTGCAAAATGGAGCTGCTCACAGCCCCAGCCCATGGCACGAGATGGGAGGATGTGAGAGAGGAGAGATGACCAAACACCATTTCTGTGTCCAGATAAAACCAGAGAGAAATTTTAAATCCTTCTCTCTGCAGTGCAGGGCAACCTGGGACGTATTTCCTGTGCAATACCTGGTGCAGGCAGGTAGAGAACAAGATAAATACCAGTATGAAAGGCAGGGCTGTGGGTGATGTGCTGTGTTTTCTGCTAGGAAATGCAGCTTTATCTTGGGCTCCATTGTGAGCCTTTGGTTCCCATCAGAGCAGGGAACTGAGCTTGGCCCTCTGTGCCCTGCTGGAGCAGAACCACTGACCCCCTTTTGTAGGGTTTGTGGGTCACTGGTAATATTTCCTATGTAGCAGGGGGAATCAGAGCTTCTGCACCAGGCAAAACCTCGCTGCCCTTCTCTGTTCCCCTAAATTCCCCAAATCAACACGTCCTCCCCTCGCTCTGGCTCTCACAGGACAGAGCCACAATGTCCCTGCTGAAGTGGAGCAAACGTTTTTCCAAAGGGTCAAAGTTCAGGCCGAGCTTGTAAGCAGATTATGGGGCTGGCAGAAAGGCCAAAGGCACCCTAAGTCTTTACATTCCCAAAGTGCTGTGTTAAACTCTAGCCCAAGGATGTACTTAACCCCAAAGAGGACGGAGGTCAAGTGAACTTGCAGCATTTCAAACGCAATCAGCTTGGAAAAGTAGCTGTTTATAAAGAAGTTTATTGCAGGCCCGAGCTAATGTTAGCATTCCCTCTCTACAAATAAGCCTGACCTATTGTTAGTCCTGTCAAAGTGCTGCCACGTTTGTTTTATAGCATCAAACAGCCAGGCTTTATTTCAGTTTAGATTAAATCTCAGGGAACGTTTTGGCTCAGGGGCATTGAAAGGAGATGCAGGGGGAGTGTTTTTGCCATCTCTCTTTAGGTGCTTAACTCAGACTTGCTGCTGATACTGCTGGGAGAATGAAGGAGAGGATACCAGGAGGCAGCTCAGGGCTCCTGGAATGGACTCTGAACTGATAACTGGGGGTTCCTCTTCTTTCTCAGGCCAAAAAAATGAGGTGAAAACTGGCCAGGCTTGGCCCAGGCTCAGCAGCCCTCCTGCTTCTCTCAAACATCCTTCCCTGGGCACCAGGACACCCAAGGGCTGTGCCAGGGAGGGCAAACAGCCCCAGCTGGGCTTGCTGAGGGTGCTCAGCAGTGCCCACCTGCTTTTCCTTTGGATGGAAAGGAGTAAATGCATGCTTTGGCTGGACAAACTTTGTTTTAAATCACAGGATCATTTGGGTTGGAAAAGACCTCCAAGGTCATCGAGTCCCAGCTGTGCCCCATCCCCACCCTGTCCCCAGCCCAGAGCTCTGAGTGCCACCTCCAGCCCTTCCTTGGACACTCCAGGGATGGGGATCCAAACCTCCCTGGGCAGCCTCTTCCAAGGCCTGAACACCCTTTCCATGGGGGAATTCCTGCTGATGTCCACCCTGAGCTTCCCCTGGCCCAGCCTGAGGCCGTTCCCTCTCCTCCTGTCCCTGTTCCCTGGGAGCAGAGCCTGACCCCCCCTGAGCCCCCTCCTGTCAGGGACTTGTGCAGAGCCACAAGGTCCCCCCTGAGCCTCCTTTGCTCCAGCCTGAGCCCCTTTCCCAGCTCCCTCAGCCTCTCCTGGATCTCCAGACCCTTCCCAGCTCTGTTCCCTCCCCTGGCCACGCTCCAGCCAATGAAAATAACAACACAAAAATCCCAAAAGGTCTCCTTTAAAAGGCTGTGGCCACTGAGAGAATCTCCCCCATGAAGACCATGCCCTGTACACGTCATTATTTTCATTACCATTTCTATAACCATCCTAATTAATATTTCCATAATCATTAGAGTGACACCAGCAATAGATCTGAGGAACCACAGTCAAAAACTGAGATCCCTTTTTGGGGGTGTCAAATGCCTGAAATTTTCAGAGGCAGCTCAACAATTTCTCATATTATCAGTGCAAGACATCAACCAAGAGGAGGTGAAAAGCCAGGAATGAGTGTCCAGTCCTCTTGATGCTTTCCCAGCCTACGCCTGGATCCACAAGGTCCAATTACTCAGGTGGACATGGGACTTGTACAGGTGTTTTATGGGAGAAATGACTTTTTTCTAGCCCCTTAAGCCTTCTCCAAGAGCTGTTTGGCTTTGTTTTATGATAGTCGTGATCTTACGTGAAGCTTTTAAAATCCTGAAGCTTAGGAGTCGTTTCTACAAAGGCCAGAAGTGTGCTGTGGAATGAGTAAAGATTTCATATTTTGGGATTTTATAGCAGCCTCAGAAATGTCTCTGTTTGGTCAGGGAGGCTGAATATTCTTGAGGCAGCAGGCAATTAAAATATGTAATAGAGATGTTTATTCTTATATGCAGACCTTGTCTCCAAAAAACAAAAAGAAGTTTAAGAAAGCTTCTCTTTTTTTTGTAAAAATTTAAAAATAAATTAAGCCACTTTTTTCTCATGGTTGACCCAGACACCCTTAAGGTGGTTTATGAGAAGGGGGGACTCCAAACACATTTCAAACAGAGCAAAAATTCTTTTCCTAGAACAAAAAACACGCTTTCATTTTTCCTGGGACACATCTTGCTTCAGAGCAAGTGTTGAACAACCCATGAAGAAACGCTGTCTCCAGTCCAGCTCTCTCAGCTCTTTCACACATAATTGCCTAATTGAAATAGTATCATTTATTAGCTTCTTTGCTCCAGGCTCCTGCAGCTCCAGCTCCTGCTCTTGGGCATCCTCCTTTGAATTGTAGCATTTACCTCAGCTAATTATAATGTGGTATCACTTGATAAAGCCAACTGAGATCATAATGGGAAGACACTGGAACATCTGCCAAGGTTGGAAAATTGGGTTTTTCTTTTTACTCCTGCCAAAGACAGGTTACCTGTAATTAGTTCTAATTTATAAATAAGTGCAGGCTGTACTTCTGAAAGGTAGAATGTCATGCCTTGCCCCCTTTTTAGAAACAAGTTGGGAATCATACATCTCAATCTACTGTATTCCTTCTCTGTGTCAGGAATAATGGCTTTGCCTGAGAATTTAGGGAGTTATGCAAGCAAAATATTCATGGGATACCTGTCCCATGTGACACAAAACAATGGCACCAGTCCCCAAAATGGAAATCAAGGGAGTTCCAAAAGTCTCAATATGGATTATTTTTTTCTGCTCTCTGAATCCTGGATATTTATTATTCGGGCATTACAACTCTTCCTCAAACCCCTTTGGATTTTTTAAAAAATTATTCTTATTTTTTAATGCTGGCTGTAATTCTCAAATAATCCCAGGAGCTGGAGTTTTACAAACCCACAACCATCCCAAGAGCTGGAAAACTGTGCTCAGATCTGCCTGAATTTACATCACATAATGGAATTTCTTGGTGCTCTTTTTATCTATTTGGGTTGTTTGTTTTTTTTTAAAGCTTTGTTTGTTCCCAAAGGATCCCAGGGTTCCTGCCCATTTTGACACGAGCTGGGATCCCTAATCCTGGCTTTCCAGGACAAGCAGAGCAGTGTGGGAGCACCAAAAGGGCTGTGCAGGAGGGTTGGGATTCACCAAAAAAAAAGCTGTGTGTGGAGTTTAGGAGTGGAATAACTCCAGCTTTGACACCTTTCCTGAGCCAGCCTCGATGAAAGCAGCTTCCACTGAATTCCTGATGCCTGCAGTCAGTCCTTCCAATCAACCTTCCCTGATATAAATCCGGGAAGGAAACAAAAGCCACCTCGCGGCCCTCGATGTCTGGCACTCACCTGCTGCCCAAGTGGGTGCTGTGGAGCAGCTCTGCAGCCTCTGAGTGGGGACCACTTCTCATTTTGCAGACACCTCCCCGTTCTCCAAAGCTCTTCCCGTTTTCCTGTGGCACCTGATACCCTTCCCAGAGCACACCCAGGGTTTTCCTGGAGCAGGCTCAGCCTGAAGAGGCCGTGGAGGATGAAGTGCTGACTGCTGCCTCCAGCCTGTGCCATGCCCTGCGCTCTGTTTTTAGAAGGCTGTTGGAGATAAGCTGTTAGCAAGCTGCTGAGGAGGGAAAGGAACAAAAAAAAGGATGCAAAGGGAAGTGGTGGATGTGCTGGGGAGGGCACTGAGATCCACAGCAATGCAGAAAACTCTTTTCAGAATGGCTGCTCCCTTGGTGGGTTTGTTTTCTCCCTCTGAATGCTTGAAATGTTGCACTGAAAATGGGAAGGAAACAGGTTGCAAAGAGTTTTAATGATCTTATTGTACATCATAGCACTCATGCAGGCCAGATCCCAGCTTTCCCCCTTTGAAACATTTTTTCATCCCTCACATTAGAAACTGAATCAGAGAACAAACAAATAACTATATTAAGATAGTTGGCCTCTTGAATTTCTTGACTCACCCTGGAAATGGATTTTATGTGTGTATATGTGTGGTTTCTCTTCTCTTTCTTCCTTCTTTTAACAGCCACTTTGTATTAAAGGTTTCATCACAGACATTTGGTCATCCTTCAGAAGCCTTTTGGTGAATTCTTGCTGCTGCTGCAGTTTGTCCACGCAGAAAGACCAGGGTGAGTAATGAGAAAATAAACTTTCCCCTGTGCTGTTCTTTCACTTCTCTGCTTCTGCTGCTGTGGTTTGACCCAAGCCTCTACAGCTCAGATTTTGCTGCATCCTTGCAGAAGGTGGAGAGTGATTCTCAGGGAAAAAAAGACAATTCACTCTCCTTGGCTTTGCCTTTTTCTGAGATTAACGATAGGCGCCCATCAGGAACCTGGGTTTGAGGCAGAAATCTTTCTTTACAACCCAATTAATGAGGGGTAAATTACAGACCAGCAGTTTACTCCTTTTTCCTGACTAACAGGATCTGTTCTAAAAGCAAACCACTAAACTTCAGCTGAGCCATCAGCAGCCCAGCCTGGCCAAGCATTTGATAAATCTTTATGTTGGGCAGGCACTTTTGCATCATTACTTGAGGCTGGCAGCAGGCACTGAGGCTCCAGTCCCACAGAACTCCCCAGGGATCCCTCAGAGCAGTTTCCTCTGGAAATTTTTGCTCAAATATTGGTCTAATTGAGAGGATCTGAAGTGTAGGAGCTTGGTTGGTTGGGTGCTTTCAAACCCTTTCAGTGGGCACTGAAATTTTCATCTGGATGAGTTCTCTAAAACAGAACAGGTTCAGCATTTTTAAATTGCATTAGATTGAGCCCAAAAAATGGGTCAAGAGCCCCCAGGAAGATCACTGTGTTCTACAGCTGGGTTTAAATGAACAGTGAAGTCCTCAACCAAAAATTGCCAGTAGGAGGTGAACCTTCCCTTGCAGCACAAACAGGTTGAAAAACAAGCCACAAACTCAAATATTTTCAGTTATATTCAGGCAGAAACCTGAATGCTGATTCACAAATATTCTAGCTCAGCTGGCTGCAAACCATTGACTCACGTTAATTCCTCCAGCTGTTCAGAAACTGATTTCCACTTCAGTGCAACACCGAATTCCCCCAAAATCAAGAACGCGTGTTGATAAAGTACCTGTGAAATGTGGATTTTAACTTCGATATCCTTGTTTTCAGTGCTGTATTACTGACAGTAAAGTGCAGAGTATTTTTTCTTGTTCAGAAGCAGCTGATGTTTCCTGGCTGGGGAGCTCTCTGTGTGTGTGTGACCATGGATGGGTTTTTGGGAAGGTTTGGTGCTCTCCAAAGGAGATGGAGAGGGACATCTTTCCAAGGGATGGAGTGACAGGACAAGGGGGAATTGGTTCACTGCCTGAGGGCAGGGTTAGATGGAATATTGGAAAGAAATTCTTCCCTGTGAGGGTGAGGAGGCCCTGGAATAGAATTCCCAGAGAAGCTGCGGCTGCTCCATCCCTGGAAGTGTCCAAGGCCAGGTTGGACAGGGCTTGGAGCACCCTGGGATAGTGGAAGGTGTCCCTGCCCATGGCAGGTGTGAAACTTTAGGGTCCCTTCCAACCCAAACCATTCCACAACTCTCTGGTTCTATTCTATGATCCTTCCCTCATTCTCTTTTGTATTTCTCTTACTCTTTTGGGTCTATTCCCTCCACAAAGCCCTCAGGACAGAAATCACCTCACGCAGGTTTCTGCGCAGCGCTCACCCACCAATTCCCCCTGCTCCTTGTCCCCTCTCCCCAACCCAATGCCATGATCACACCAAGACATCCCCACAGGACCCAAAAACCTTCCAAAATTTGTGCCTCAGCCATGTCCATCCTTTTGGGGAGGGAAGAGTGGACGCCACCCTTCCCCAGGCCGGGAGAGGCCGCGTTGCACTGGGAGCACGGCGGGAGTTTCGCTGGGATTATCCCAGCCACTTGTTTATTCCCTGGGTTAATTTCACACGCCGAGCCCCAAGCTTGTGTTAATTATATGATTTACTGGGCTGTGGTGCTTTTTTTTCATTGCATCGTAAAAAAAAAAAAAAAAAAAAAAAAAAATAAAGGTCTTGAATAAAGACTCTTGTTCTGGTAAATTTTCACTTGTTTGTGGACAGCCTGGAAATAGTTAACAGCAAGCACGTCCTCTGGGCCAAAAGGGACTGGAAGGCTCAGATTATTGCCTTATTTATTTTATTTTATTCCTAATTAACGTTTTATGAGCTCTGAATATGTTTACAGAAGCACATGCTGGAAAGGGCACATGGACAAACAGAATTAAGAGCCATTGGCTGCTCCACAGCAAGCCCAGATTAAAATATCATGGGGCAGCCTTGAGCCTTTGCTGTTGGGAGCTGGACAGGCCCATTCACAGCAGGAACAAAAGTTCACCTGGATGCTTTTAACCTCTAACCCAAGCCCAAGTGTTTGGGAGGGAGGAAGAGCTGATCTGCTGGTGAGGAAATGAGCCCACCAAGCAGAGTTTCGCTTTGCAAATCCTTGTGGATTTCCAGTCCTTTTGGAAATCCTTTGTGGCAGTTTGTTCCCTTATCCGAGGTCTGTGTGGATTCAGTAAAATTAAAGTTAAATTTAAAAAATGTCAGGCATTTTGCACAGGAGAGTGATCTCCTGAGATCAAAGGAAGGAAGAAGATGCTTGGGGTCAGATCCCACCCAGATCTGTCCAGTGGAGCAGGGAGAGGCTCCAGCCTCAGGAACAGACCTGGGTTTGTCTCCATGCCCTGAACTCATCCTGATCTGGGTTCCAGACTGAAATAATCACTGCCTGGGAATAACCTGGCTTGGTTTTGATCTGAGGCCATGCATGAAAATGTTCATGTTCCAAACTCAGGATAAACTCAGGATCAGCCTTTTCCAGCCTCTCTCACTCCGAGCTGCTGAGGAATTCCCACCTTTCCTCTGCCTCCACATTGCCCTCCTGCTTCTGCAGCAGCAATATTGACTCCTTTTACCAAATCACCTCTCTCTTTCCCCCAAGATTTGTCCTCTGCTTCCATTGGCAAATGCAAGAGCTCTGGGTCCTATCAACCAATTGCCCAAGGAGAGTTTTATTGCCATTTTTTTAGCTGCCAAGGGGAAAACTAAGGCTGTTTATCAGAGAACTGCAAACACTCAGTGCTCCAAGAAATGTTAATATGGTGCCCTTGGGATAAACATTGCTTCACTGATGTGTTTTTAAGCTGTCCATTACTTTCCTTTTGAGAAATAAAAACAAATGTATTACCAAGAAGAAGAATGATTGTACAGCATGGTTAAAATCAGAAATAATCTGGTGGTGGGAAAAAAAATCCCCACATTTTTCTCCCAAAATACATTTTTAATTGGGAACAGAGCAGTACAGAGATCTAGGTGCAGATAAATTAAGTTTTCCTGCCTTCCTAGGGCGCAGCAGAAAGATTTTATTGTTGGCTAACTTCTTTTAGTGCTTTAATTACCAGGACAGAAAAGTGCTTCATTACTCCTTGTACAAAAACAAAACCCTAAGTGAATTATTCATCCATAATACCTGAATTCCAGCTGGAGAAAGCTGTGAGAGGAGTTTTACTTGCACCTAGAACGATGCTGAGATCCATGAGAGCTCCAGGTCCAAATTGCTTTGGTGTCCCTGAGTAACTCAGGGATTATTTCTCAGCTCCTTCAGACCTGTAGGTGTTTTCTGTCTCTCCATTCCCCTGTGAATCCCAGTTTTAGGGCCAGACATTGCCCATATTCCCCAACCATGAATGCATTACTACTGCTGGGTATTTATTATTTGCATTTTCCCTCCCTCCGAATTCTCACGGTTTCCCGAGTCAGCACAGGAGGAAGGTGGGAATGCCCTTGGAAGCAAATTGTTGCTTCTCAGCGTTATTTTTACTGCTGAGGTGCCTTTGCTGACTCAGAAGAGCCTTGTAATTCTGCCTTTTCCACTCAACCACCATCCTTTCACTCAGAGCAGAAGGAAATTATAGGGGGAGAAAGCACCAGGAGGGGATGGAAATAGAGGATCCTGCTCAGCCACGAGGTTCAGCCACTCTGTGGCCACTTTGGAGATAAAGGAGAGCTGATTCCCACAGCCCTTTCCCTTTCCATCACCACCCTGAGCTCAGCAAAACCATTCAACCGCCCAATATTCTGCTTTTTTTTTTTTTGCTATCTCACTATGCAGCAAAACCTGCAGGTGATGGTGGATTTCCAGACAAGGAGAGTGGGGGGAAAAAAAGAAAAAAAAAAAAATCCCTTGAAACTGGTTTTTGTCAAAGGGAGAATTGGAGTGTGGCATAAACAAACAGCCCAACACGTCCTGCTGTTTACATGGGAGCAGGGAATGCTTGCAAGGCTGAGTCCTGAGGGAGACACTCACAGTAAAAATGTCCAGACTTCCCCTGCACGAGCTCCAGAACTGCAGGAGAAAAGGGAGGCGACGAGGAGGGCTCTGAGAAGGGAATTGTGCAATGGGAAATTGCTGTTATTCCATTTTGCACCATCCTGTGCAAATGTGCTGATGGGAGGTTTTATTTGCCTGCCTGGACACAGTTCAGCAGATTTGGAGGTTTGAAGGAGGTGCTGTAGCTGCCCCAAATTTGTTTCTTTTTTTTTATTCTTTTCTTCTTTTGGATCCTTAGTTTCACAAAGAGTAAGTCCAGCTTTTTCTAGAGAAGCAATTTAATAACAACAAGCTTTTACCAAGTGGAAGTGAGTCCTGCTTCTGTCTGGGGTTGTGTTCTTGAAGCAATTTCTTGTCTTATTTGTCTGCCTTGCTTTTTGGAGATATTGGGCTAATTATCCATGAATTCCATGGATCAATCCTATGAGTTTTCACTATCACAGATTCAAAACACAGACAAGGTGGCTTTCTCCTCTAAGAAATCTAAAGATCTAAGAGCTGCCCCAAACACCTTTTCTCCTCTTCCTGGAATTCCAGAGGCTCTGGAAGCCACAGTTTGTCCATGATCAGCTCCAGGAAATTCATCCCCTTTCTTCAGGGAATAAACAGATTTTCCTGTGGTTTGTAATTGAGCCTGAAATCAGGAATTCAGTCTGGAGACTGCCTCTTACTCCTGATTTCATGTGTCACTCTGGAGGCAGGGTCTGCACATCAAACTCCAGAGTGAAAAAGCCTGTGCACACCCTGACTCCAGAGTTTGAAACTGCAGCAGAAAGGTCAAGGAAGCTTTTGGAAATGAGGATTTCTCAGGTAATGGTGCTGATTTGGACCCCCTTTGATCAAGGATAATGATGCTTAAAAGGCAGAGTGTTTGGATAGAGAGATTTTAAGTGGAAATCAAATGTAATGCTCCCACCACTGCTTCTTAAGGAGAAAAAATCCCACACAACAGGGACTCGGAGGTTTCCTACCCTTCTCAGAGGTGGAATTCTGTGTTTTGCTATTTATTGAGTTGCTTTGGTGCTCTCAGATGGGAACCTTGGCAGACTCATCACCCCGGGCCAGATCAAAGGCAGCAGCTCAGGCTCCTCCCCGGAGTGAAGATAAAGAGCTGCACTTGACCTGTGCCTGGAATGTGGGATGGGGTCAAAATGCAGGAAAATAATAACACTCCTTCCCTTCCACCTCTGCCTTCCCCAGGAGCCTCTGGAGGCTCCTGCACTGATCAAGGCAGGGACTTGAGTTCCTTCCAGACATTTCTGCAGGTAAAATGCAGCAGAAGCTGGGTCACCATTGCTTTTTTCCTCCTCCAGCAAAATTTCAGGAAAATTCAGGCAGAGACAGACACTAACTACCTTCAATATCCTTTAAAATTGCTGCCTCCCAGATTTTTCCTTCCAACCAACAAAATTTGCATCTTTTCCCACCACAATCTTTCCTACTCTTTTTTTTTTTTTTTTTCTTTTTTAAACTTAGACTGCCTTAAAATAAAAACGTGTTGCTCCAAGGTTGCTTTGCTCCTTGGCAGTGGGAGAGGAGTGGCTGCAGGACAGGAGGGAGCTGTCTGTTCCCAGCTCTAACAGCAATCTCCGCTGTCTGAGTGATTTTAGGAGTTTTTGGAGCAGTGGATTCCCAATCCCACCTTCCCTCTGCCCCTCCAGTCACTCACAGAACCCCTCCTCCAGCCCTGCCCCTGCCTTTTGTTGTGATTTTGAGCTCCAGGGCTCAGAATCTGCAGTAAATCACTGCCAGCAGCCCCCAAAATGAATAATTTGGGCAAGTCATGCTCCAGCTGGTGTCCTGGAGAGAAGCTGCCTGCAGACACCTTTGTGGGTTGCCTCTTCTACTTCCTGAGCATGAGAAACCCTCGTTTCAGCTCCTGAGCTTATTGCAGCTCCTGGGTGCCTGCCTGACCTAATTTAGAGCGCTGAGAGCTGCCCTGATTCATCTCCTCAGGAAATTTGGGCTCTCCAGGCTTGGCCAGCACTTGGCCTGTTTCCTCTGAATAAGCTCTGGCTAAAACAGAAATGGTCCCTTCCTGGCATTGCTGCTTTTTCTCAAGAATTCCTGCAAAAGGAAAAAGTGTTCAATGTTGGCCATGATAATAAATGATAATAAATTCATAATACAGGTAGGTCTGAAAGGAAAGCCTGAAAAATGGGTAGAGTTGAAAGGTGGCCCTGCAAAATCTGCACCATTTTAGCACCAGCTCAACTCTCAACTCGCTGCGTTCATCAGGGATTTTTATCCAGTTTTATCAGGAATTTTTATCCAGTTTTATCAGGGATTTTTATCCAGTTTTATCAGGACTTTTTAACCAGTTTTATCAGGAATTTTTATCCAGTTTTATCAGGGATTTTTATCCAGTTTTATCAGGGATTTTTATCCAGTTTTATCAGGGATTTTTATCCAGTTTTATCAGGGATTTTTTTATCCAGTTTTATCAGGGATTTTTATCCAGTTTTATCAGGGATTTTATCCAGTTTTATCAGGATTTTTAAAATCCAGTTTTATCAGGGATTTTTATCCAGTTTTATCAGGAATTTTTTCATCCGGTTTTAGCAGGGATTTTTATCAGTTTTAGCAGGACTTTTCATCCAGTTTTATCAGGATTTTTTTATCCAGTTTTATCAGGAATTTTTTATCCAGTTTTATCAGGGATTTTTATCCAGTTTTATCAGGGATTTTTTATCCACTTTTATCAGGAATAAAGGTAGCAATGCCATCAGAGTTGTGATTTGTTTGCTGGCACATCCCTAGGACACATCCAGGGTAAGAGAAACCCACAATAAACTGATTTCTGACTGCATTTTGAACCTCCCTGAACCCAAATTTACCCAAACACTTTCCACCCTCCCCAACTCCGGGTTTTAATGCACACATGAAGAACTTTTCCAGACAAAGGCTCTGTGTTTTCTCACCTGTCTGTGCTCCCTGCTGGAACTCAGACGTGGCCTGAGACACCAAATCAGGGCTGTGGATGTACCTGGGAAATCACCTGTGGGAAGGGGAGCTCATGGCAGGCTCAGTGCTGCTGCCTGCAAGGTTTATTTGGGTTTCTTTGCTCCACAGACACTTTCTTTGTTCAAACCCATCTTTCATACCAGAGCAGAGGCATTGAGGAGCACCATGGATCCACAGATACAAACATTCCTGGCAAGCAGCTGCCAAAAGTTCACTGAAACTCTTCTTATTTGCTGGTTGTGTTTGGCTGATTCTGACAAACCCTCACCTGCCCCCCTGCAGGTTTGTGCTGCTCAGAGGGATGGGTGGCCAAGGGACAACAGATCCACTGGCCAGACTGGAATAATTCAGGGTAAAAAGCAGCAAATTTCCCTTTTTTGTGCCCTGCTGCCCATCCAGAGGCTGAATCACCCCATCCTGCAGGGCACTGCCAGCTTGGATGGGCAGGGATGATGGGATTATTGCTGACATCCTGGGAAGAGGAGCCTGGCCCCAGCCCTTGGAACTGAGCTGATTTACTTGGATTGATGCCTTACAAAAGGCTGACCTGAAACAGAGGCTGGACAGAGTTAAGAGAATAAAAGAAGTATTTATTAAAACAAGGTACACTTTGGGCCATGCAAGAGTCTCTCAGAGACGACACCCAAAATGGACACCTAGCACGTGTTTTTGGGACAGATATACCTTTGGTTCATCTGCATATCAGAAACCCATTGTCCAATTACAGTTTCGGGTCTTGAAGTCCCATCCCCAGCTTGTTCCCTTCTTCTCTTTGCTGCTGTCCATGGGTGTTTACATTTTGGGCTTTTGGAAAAAAACAGTATGCCCTTGAAACTCCAGCCCCGAGAGAAATTGTTTCGTCTAAATGACAGTAACAGAACACTAGATGACAATTTATGGAGTTTTAGAGCAGTCCTGATGTAAAAAAATAAGAAGTTAAAACCTAAGGCATCAGGATTACCTTGATCTTTTAACTTTCCCTCTCAAATCCATGGGTCCAGTTGATCTGGCTGTGATTCTGGGTGTTATTTTCCTGATTTTTGGCACCTCAGAGCTGCAAGTCTCTGCCTCTCCTGCAGGACAAGCAGAGGTGAACTTTGTGTCTTGGCTGCTGCTGCCGCCGGGGCCATTGTGGAGAATCGGAGGTGATCCATTCCTTAAAGACTTCTGGGCCCATTCCCCAAGCTTGGGAGGAATTCTGGGCTCTCTGCCCACTCTACCCAAATTTGTGGTGGTTTCCCAGAATGCAAAATTGAGCACGGGGCACATCAGGGTGTGCTCTGAGAGGAGAAGTGAGTTGGAAGGCAAAAATCGGCTTTTGTCTCCTAATTCCTTTGTCTGATATTTCTTAACAACATATCCCAGTGCTGGGAATAAACTGAGTTTACTGCAGCCTCGCACAGGAGTGGAATTGTTTTATTCATGTGCTGTTTGTGGCCTTAAAGAACCTTTTTTGCTTTCATGGATTTGTATAAGAATTCCTGGCTGCAACGGTGTCAGGATTTACTGCTGCAGCTCTTGTGGTCACAGCTAATTACCAGCTGCATTCTCTCAGATCTTAACTTTGCCTCTGTGTGAAGACATTCAGACAGAAATTCTGTTCATTTGGTCGGCTCAGGGTTCCCAATTTCAAGGTGGAAAATAAAAATTAACCTCCAGCAGAGGAAAAAAGCCTTGGAGAAAATAAAATTTGTTTTCACGGAGAGACAAACTGAAAACCAGCAGCTTGTGGAACTGTTTGCTTGTAGGTAAGGAAATTTTGGGCAGGTTTGGAGTGAATAAAATTGGAATTAACTTGGAGCAGAGCATTTTCTCACCTGAGCCATTGAGATGCTGAGTGACTCTGAGGTTTTAGCACGTTTCTAGTTGTGAATTGTCACGTTGATCATTTCAAACCAAGCTGAACATAAAAAGCTCTATTTTTTTCGTAATTCATAAATGACAGAGGATCATCAGCCCATTAATGGACGTGCCTGGACAAAAACTTCCTGGGATGACCTCTGATGAACTCCAGGTTATTTTGTCAGGTATTTATTGGCCGGTTGGAATGGTCTGTAGGAGAGGAGAGGAATGTTTTTAGTGCTCACGCTCAGCTCCAGTCGAATACAAGTGGAAAAGTCCAATTTCCTTGGTGTCAAAGCACCCAGCTTCAAGCAGATATGAGGGTTTTTTAATTATTTTTCTGCATTTTGGGCTGACTAAGGCCTTGTTTAACATCACATCACTTTTATCTTCCTTTATTTCAAAGCCAATCCACTGATCCTTTCAAATTCTTGTATTCCACCATCATTTTTCATTTGCAACTGAAGACTGAATTCTTCACAGCTCCCAGTGACCCTGGGAACAGGGATATTCCTGCCTTGGATGTGAGCAGACTGGCTTCATTTTGAAATTAATTTGAAAGCAATGACTTGTGCTGTGGAAAAATTTGCCATTTTCCCTTTATAATCAGTGTTTGCATTTGAGAAACTCCCTTTTAACCTCACATCCCAAGCAGGAGATTCTTGCAGTTGTGATAATTGGCAATGGCAGCATCAAAGAGAAAATGCATTGATTTTTAAAGAATATTTTTGGGCCTTCAATTTTAGAATGGAAAGTGGCATTTTGCTAAGACAGCAATGTTATTCCTTCAGTCAGAATAAAGCTCTCTGCCTCTGAATCACTTTTAACTGATTTTTTTGGAAGGAAAAAGATCCTCTAATGCAGGAAATCGTCCTAAAATATAAAGGAAAAAAAACAGGTATTTGTCTTTAGAGATTTATAACTTAATTAATTGTCTTTAGAGGAGATTTCTAACTTAAATTCAACTTTGGGAAAGTCGGATTTAAGTCAGAAAATATTTGTACCTTCACTGTTTGGTTCAATAAAGGCAAGATTTCCTCCTTTCTCGCAAGGAGGGATCTGAGCAGTCTCAAACTCTGCTCTGGGTACTTTCATTTCCATTCTTCTTGATTTTAACCAGGATTTTCCATGAGCGAACTCTCCTGCTCCATGAACTGCCAGGATTGATATGTATGTAAGGAAGTTTCTCCTCAATATCAGAATAAATTTTCATGTCTGCATTTCTAGACCTGACTTCAAATGTCTTTTCATCTCTGTATTAAAGCACGAAGTTCCACTGAAACAACTCCCACTCATTCACAGACCAGCTGAAAATGAAAAATCAAGAGGAAAATGTCAAAACCACGCAGATCTTTCCTTTTAAAAAAGCCCATTTGGAAAGGTTTGCTTAATACCTGAGATTCCATAGGGATTGTGAAGAAGCTGAGGTCTGGATCTCAGCTGCAGGACACATCTAAAGCAGATTATCCCAAAGGAAACTGGTGGCTTTTTGGGGTCTCCTCTGGGGAGCCTCTGTGGAACTGGCCAGGTGAAGTTTGTAACTATGAGTACCCTCGTTTTAATTTAATATTTGGGCTTTTTCTCCAGATACTGGGATGAGACATCACTGCAGAGTAATGCAAGACAGTTCAACTAACAAGTGCAAAAGCCATTTATATTTCATATGAGAAATAATTTTTCTTTTTCTCTTTCTTTCTTTCTTTCTTTCTTTCTTTCTTTCTTTCTTTCTCTCTCTCTCTCTCTCTCTCTCTTTCTCTTTCTCTTCATTTCTCTTCTTCTTCTTCTTTCTTCTTCTTCTTTCTTTCCTTTTCTATTCTTTCTCTTCTTTCTTTTCTTTATTTTCTTTCTTTTTCTTTCCTTCCTTCTCTATTTCTCTTTTTCTTTCTTGCTTTCTTTCTTGCTTTCTCTTTCTCTCTCTCTCTCTCTCTCTCTCTTTCTTTCTTCCTCTTTCTTCCTCTTTCTTTCTTTCTTTCTCTCTCTCTCTCTCTCTTTCTCTCTCTCTCTCCCCTCTCTATTTCTCTTTCTTGCTCTTTCTCTCTTTTTCTTTCTCTTTCTTCCCTTTCTTCCTCAGAACCTCAACATTTGAGCCACAGCAAGAAGAAAATCAGAGCAGAAGGCACCTCAACGCATTGACAGCTCCAGGAAGAAAAAAAAAATCACTTTCTGAGACTCGGGGACAGCTTTCACTGTAAATAAAAATAAAAAAGAGCAGAAATTAATGTTTGTGGTCAGTCCCCAGCAACCACACTCTCCAATGCAAGGCAATTGCATTTTTACCTGAACCCTGTGACAGATAGCTGAGGCACTAATGTTTTTCTCTGGTAATAAGCTGGATATGGAACAGAGCTCCTTTAGAATATGTACGGTAAAGTGGAAATGCATGCTCTGGTGACTGCTATAAAGCAGGCCAAAGATATGTCAAGTCCAATTAATGTCAATAAGGAACATCTGTATTTAGGCACCCAAGTTACTTAATGCAAACATTTCATAATTATATACTATAGCACACATGGAGCATTATGAGATGTGGTGTCCCAGTGTGAATAATATTCACATTTTTCAGATCAGTCAGCAGTCTTGGTCTGGCTTTGGCTCAGCTTGCAGTCTCCCTGTAAGAGCATTTCTTTATAATATTGAATTAAGTACAATCCACATTTTTTCTCTTATCTGTGAAATCTTGTGGTTGTGGCTTGACTGTTTTTATAAAATGAAAGATCCAAGTGCATGTAAAGCTGAGGGTTTGGGGGCTTTTTTTTTTTTTTTTTTTTTATTCCTGAGACATCTGGGTTTTTTCTTATGTGCCTGAAGTCTGGAAGGAAAGGTTCAAGTGGATGAAGCAGAGCATGAAAGTCTCCACGTCTAAAGGGATTCTTCATCTCCCAGGAAAAAACCCAGCAGAGGAGCAGAACAACAGCAGGAACCTTTTCCCCCACCTGAATCACCTGAAACAACACCTGAGCTCGGGCAGAGGGGGGAAGAGATACCAGCATTTCCAGTCTGGGAATCTCCAAACTTCCTAAATGCTTGTAAATTCAAAACCAGCCGTGCAGCAATTGTTTAAACAAATGGGGCAGACTCAGCTGCCACCCACACGTGGCTCTCTGCACTCCAGGATGGGTTCCTGGAGCTGGGGGAGTCTGCTCAGATGGGGCTCTGGAGATGTGAGTTTGGGGATTTTAATCTCCCACTTTGGAGGAGCTGCTAAGGAAAGATGGAAAATCCATCTGGTGCTTAATGGGAAACACATCCCAGGCTGCAGAGAGGGGTTTGTGCCAGGAGTTCCCCAGAGCCCCCCAAGTCCCAGGGGACAGAAGAGGCTGCAGATGCTGAGGAAGGAGCTGCTCCAAACAGCCACAGCCCCCAAAAACTCCCTCAGACAAAGGCAGGGAAAGGCTGCTGAAGGAGCCGTGTTAAAGCCAGGCTTGGGCAGCCTCAGCTAATCCAGCAAGGGGAGAAAAACCCAGCCCAGGAAGCAACAGGTGTCAAAAAGGGCTTAGAGAAAATGGAATATCAGGAATTCAGTGACAATTCTGCCCAAGGATCAGCCACCAATCCTTGTGTCTCCCTCACCCAAAATCTTGGCAGCCTTTCCCAGCCCCACCTGCCAAGAGCAGGTCTGCTCTGAGCCAAGCTCCCACACTGTTTTTAGCAAACTGCCACTGACACCCCACCTATTTCAAGAAACATTCAAGCCTGAATACCCACTTCCCACTCTGGATCTGTTGTGTCTTGTCTGGCTTTTTTTTTAAACCCTCTTCCCTTGTGCCTTTGGAATACAATCACTCCAGGGCAGGCTCTACTCATCTCTCTGGCACTTGACCTGTTCTTCCTCGTGTGTTTGCTGCTCAGAGCTGCTCTGTGAACTTCATTGAGATCATGCCTTGGTCTTCTGTGATTAATTGTGCTCCAATCAATCACTTGGCTTGTGTTCAGGGGAGAGGAATGCACAGTCACGTCAAAATTTAGCCACGTGCTTTAAAACATCTGAAAGAGGATTGGAAGTTCTGGATATTGGCTTTTTTTACCTTTAACTCCAAGAACCAGTTTAGTCCTGTGATTTTTTCCAGTTTACACCTGGAAATCAAAAGTTTGGGGCAGGGAGAATTGTTCATCACTTGGGGTTGGAAGAGGGTCTGTGCAGACCATGGTGCAGAGCTCAAAGCAAGGCCTTAATTAATGCAAATGTTGCTGCTTCAGCTTCTTGGTGTAATTAATGACAGGGGTAAATTTTTGCTAATTGAGATGAATTCAAAGGAGAAATAAAAGGAAGCCTGTGCTGCAAGGGAGGAAGAGGAGAGGGCACTCACACATCCATGGACTGGTGGGGCAATGAAAGACCTAAACACCATCAGCAGGCAGCCAGGAAGAGCTTTTCCAAGTCTTGCCTTAGGAATCTGTTCTAAAATCTTATTAATGACTAATGGGATTTCTGTATCTTCCTCCCACGCGCCGCTCTGAAGCTACAAATAACAGGATTTGTGTGCCTGCCCTCCTACACTCTGCTGCCTCCAACCCTGCAACGAGGCTTTGGGAATAAAACAAACTTCAACGTGTGCACGTTCTAACTGTGAGCAGGCAGGAGGAGAGCTCCCATCCCAGCTGGCTGAGATCCAGGCATCCCAGCACAGGGATGGAGAGGGTGGAAGTGGGTCTGGAGCCAGAGGATCAGGAGAGATTTCTGACAGGTTTGAAGGGGAGAGTGATGGCAGGAAAGAAACTGCACATCCTCGAGTGCCTGTGAGTGGGAGCGAAGGATGATGGTGTGGCTGAGCCAGGAGATCAGCAAGGACAGGCAGCTCTGAGATTTCCAGCTTGACCTGGGTGAGATTCACTCCAGGGGCAGGTGAGGGGAGGAAAGGGGTGAGGGGAGGAAAGGGGTGAGGAGAGCATTCCCCAAAGCACAGACCCCATGGGGTGGGCTCTGCCCAAGCTGGGACACAGAGGATCCCTTTTTCCTCAGCCATCCCACGTGCATCTCCATCCACCCCCAGCATTTGGAGCTCTGGTGTTGCTGTCTGTGGAATTGGAGGCTGTCACAGCCTGGATTTCTGTCCAGGCTCTGGGAACCTGCCTGGCTGGGCAGCAACAGCACCTCAGGGAGCTGAGATTTTGGGTCAAAAATCTGAGCAAGGCAGGGATGAGTGGCCAAGGTGTGATCACAGCCCTCGGGCACAGGCTCAGAGCTGAGCAGGGAGCAGGAAAAGAGGGGCAGTTGAGCTGATCCTTCAGTGCCCACATTCACGTGGCACCCAAAAAATTCCATATGGGACCCATTTCAGGGCAATTCTGAGAGCAGCTCAGGGCTCTCCCTGATCCAAAGAGGCTCCTTGATGATGGGGATGGGATCCTCTCTCTGCCTGCTGAGCTGGCATCAGCTGGATCTGATTTTGAGCTGGCATTAGCTGAAGGCACATTTGGGGCAATGCCCCACCAGGGGTTGCCCCATTCCCACTGATTTCCTTATTAAACATTGGGGCAGAGCCCCACGGGGTGTCCTGGGTATCTGAGCCCATCAGGCACAGCTCCACGGGGTGCCAGGACTTGTTTTGCCATCTGATAGCAACGGGGAGGGTGACTGGGAACTCACTGCAGTGCTTTGAGATCCTCACTGCAAAACAAATCACCTGGACCAAAAAAACCCAACAACAAACAGTCCTAAACCTGGCCCTGTCCAGGGTTCTCTGCTGAGATGGAACTTGTCTTGCTCACTTCCTATAAAACTGTTTTAAGCTTTCTACCAATGTATTTTTTAATATCACTGTTGTTTTTTTTTTTTATTATTTCTTTTTTGGTAGCTATTAAAATACCCAAACAGCTTTTAAAAGTTTCTCTGGGGACTTGCCCTTCCAACTCATTTATCTTCATTTCGGAGATGGAGACAAACTTCTTATTTATGTTTCAAAGATGACATGACATCAAAGAGTTTGAATATTAAATGCCTTAATTACAGATGAAGGCTGATAAAACGAGATCACCTCTGGAGGTTTTATTAAACAGGAATTGCAGCTACATTCACAGAGATTTAGGACTACACCAACCTAACCCCAAGTAGCAAAAAGATTGTTTTTGGAGAGGGAGAATAACATTTTTCTCACTTGTATAACTGCAGTGTACAACTGCAAATTGCTACCTACAAAACCACCACTCTGAAATTATCCATCACACACTGACCATGTTGCTTTTCTTGCTGGGCTCTGAGTGGGTTTGTGAGTTTAAGAAGATTTTTTTTTGCCCCAACCAGAGTGTCACAGGCAGAATTCAGAGATGGATTTCCCCAGGAGTCCCAGTTTTCCCTGGGCAGGTTAAAAATGAGGCTTTATCTGCTTTTCTCTGACCTTTATTTTACCCTCACTCCGTGGCTGCCCTGAGTGCTTCCATTTTGACTGAATTTTAGCAGGGGGACACCAGAAGAAAAACTGGTGCCAACTCCTGGGACTGCAAACATCGATTTTCAGTGCAGGGAACACCATGAGGGAACATATCACAAAACCACAGTGATTTTCCAGGGTTGTATGGGAGTCCTTAAATCAACTGGGGAATTGCTCCTCATTTCGGACAAAAATTTCTGTCAGGAGAGGACTGAGGGGAATCATGTTTGTGGTGGGGGTTTGGGGTTTTTTAAGCCCAACATTATGAGCACCCATGAGTAATTAGCAGAGTCTCTCAATATTCACATTACACTGGGATTTGGGATTTGGGATTCACATTTGAGGGATTTGGTTAGTCCAGTCCTGAGCAGGGTATGAAACCAGCACGCTAAAGGAGTCTCCTCAGGGCAGCCTCTCTGGGTGTTTAAGAGGCTTTGATTAAGTGCAAATCACTCTTTTACAGCAAAAGTACTTAGAAAAGCTCCCAGAGTCATTTCCACTCGGAATCCAGAGATTTCCAAGGATTCCATCCAAAAACACTGCAGGATCAAGCTTTGTACCTGCCCTTCCTGGTGCAAGGTAAGTTATAATTGTACCCCTTTCAACTTAATGAACCTTTGGCAGAGACACACTTTAAAATACTCTCATTTTCCAGCGAGTTCAGCCTCGGGTGTGCCCGGCTCTGTCAGGGGATGGATGGGGAGAGCAAACGTCCCACAGCACGTGCACAGCTCACAGGCACGGAAATCCGTGACAAATGGAACCTTAGAACACTTGGAGATCACAAAGGATCTTCACAAAGATCTCACAAAGGTGGAAGGGCTTGGACCAAAAAAACAAAAGTCACTTTTCCTGTTTTCCACCAATTTGGGTTGTCTCTTTGGCAGCTGGGACCCCAAGGACTCTGAGCTGCTGGGATGGGGTGACCCACTCAGTGCTGGAGGGTGTTCAGGGATGGGAATGGAGATGGGGAAGGGGCTGGAGCAGCTCAGGGAGCTGGGAAAGGGGCTCAGCCTGGAGCAAAGGAGGCTCAGGGGGGACCTTGTGGCTCTGCACAGTCCCTGACAGGAGGGGGCACAGGGCGGGTCGGGCTCTGCTCCCAGGGAACAGGGACAGGAGGAGAGGGAACAGCCTCAGGCTGGGCCAGTGGAGGTTTAGATTGAATTTTACCAACAATTCCTTCATGGAAATGGTTGTCAAGCTCTGGAAAGGGCTGCCCAGGGAAGTGGTGGAGCTGCCCAGGGAAGTGGTGGAGTCTCCATCCCTGCAGGGATCAAAAGCTGAGCAGTTGAGGCACTCAGAGGGTTGGCAGTGCTGGGTTAGAGCTTGGACTTGATGATCCTGAGGGTTTTTTTCCAACCTAAATGATTGCATAATTCTGTGATTCTGGGAAATGGTTTAAAGCACAAAAGCCCAGATTGCAGAGGCAGCAACAGATGGCTTAAATAGCCCAATTATCATCAGCACTGTAAGATTTGATAATCTTCTTTTTGTTTTCCATGCTTTTGGCTGAGGTCAGAAGCTGAAGTTTCCCTGACCTTTCCTGATGCCTGAGTGTGAAATTCCCTGCCCTGTGAGCATTGTCTCAAAAAAGCCAAACCACTGAGGAAGTATTTTCCTGCACTTGCTCTCTTATTCTGCACTTCACAAAGTAGGAAGAGCATTTCAGCCTGGATGTAAGGCTCAGTTTTAACTTGCTGGTGACTAATTTTAACCACATTTGATGATAACAATTACTTTCAGCACATATTATCCCATATTTATGAGCTTAACGAGTTGCTATCCATTCCTTCTATTTTAAGGCAGCTATGAAGTCACCTTTCATTGATATATATATATATATATTTTTTTTTTCTTCAAAACCCAGAGATGTTTGGGAAGATTGAATCCCCAAGTGAGCAGCTCCGGGAACGCTGGGTGAGTTCTACCAAAAACAACATGCAGAGATGACAACCACCAGGGTGTTTTCCTTCTGGGAACGGGGGGAAAAAAAGCACCCAGTGGAGCCTATTTCTCCATTTACAGCAGCACTTTTGGGTGGTGCAAAACCCTTTAAATCTGCCTGGGCACAGCCACGAAAACACCCTGGGACCTTCCTTCCAAACAACTCAGCCAAGTCCTGGCTGGCTCAGCAACAGTCCAGCTCATTTTCTTTCAGTCCTTGCCACGGGAATTCTTGTCCTGCACGTTGAAAAATTCCTTTTTCCTTCCATGGTGAAGGAGATGAGGATGGGGACCACAGGGGCTGGTGCTGCCCTGCCCAGCTGGTGCCAGCTCCCTCTCTCTGTGCCTGCAGCTGTGGCATCTCCAGGGACAGGCAGTGGCACATCCCGGGAATGGGGAATGGGCAGCCCCACTGCCCCTGGCACATCCCACCACCGAGCCCGAGCCCTAAATGGCTCCAGCCTGAGTAATCCCGTTCCAATTGCATCATTTGCATAATTGCCTCCTGCTTTCAGATCTCCTGCAGTTCCTTTTAGGTGAAGTCTTGTTGTCTCCTCGTCCAAGGTGGTTGCTTAATGCTGCAACTTGCTTGGAAAAGGCAACATCTTCTCCCCCCCAAAACCCTCCCCGAGCCAGCTGCACTTCCAAGGGTGGGGACACGAGTGCCAGTACACTTGAAACTGAAGGTATTTTGGACAGAAAGCACTACAGGCTTGCTATCAACACGCACAGCAATAAATCAGGGCCAACATCTCCTCCCTACAGCTCCCAGTGCAAGCCAGAGGTGCCAATGTCCCTGAGGGAGCTCTGGTGTTGCTGTCTGTGGAATTGGAGGCTGTCACAGCCTGGATTTCTGTCCAGGCTCTGGGAACCTGCCTGGCTGGGCAGCAGCACCTCAGGGAGCTGAGATTTTGGGTCAAAAATCTGAGCAAGGCAGGGATGAGTGGCCAAGGTGTGATCACAGCCCTCGGGCACAGGCTCAGAGCTGAGCAGGGAGCAGGAAAAGAGGGGCAGTTGAGCTGATCCTTCAGTGCCCACATTCATGTGACACCCAAAAAATTCCATATGGGACCCATTTCAGGGCAATTCTGAGAGCAGCTCAGGGCTCTCCCTGAACCAAAGAGGCTCCTTGGTGATGGGGATGGAATCCTCTCCCTGCCTGATGAGCTGTCATCAGCTGGATCTGATTTTGAGCTGAAGGCACAGGGCTGAAGCAGAACGGACAGAAACACTCCCTGAGTGGGGGAATGTCACCTCTCAGTGCCAAGCAAACATTCCCCAGGGCAATGGTGTGGCACAGAAATTTGCAGCAAATTTTTCTGAACCTTTCCTGGCTGCCTGGCATGGTCCTGTCCCTTGAGAGGTTTGCAACAAGGGCAGGAGCTTCACCTTCAGCAGCTGATGTTCAAATCTGCCCCGAGAGCAGCACAAGCAAAGGCACGCTTGGTGTGTTGGCCTGGGAAAACTCACGGGAGACAAATCCATTAATCCAAAAAAACTTAAAAATAATGCCCTTCCTTTAGAGAAAACAACAACACCACCACTGAAAGATGCCTGTGAGGATAAAACAATCAGTGATGTGCAGGTTTGATGCCAGTGCTTGGTTCTCATCTGCCTTGCACTCCACCTGGTTGTGCTGTTGACCACGAAGCCCCAGCCCGTGGGGTTATCTGGAAAACAGGAAATAGCTTGTGACTAATTCCAGCTCCCTGTGCTGTGAGTCAGAAACCTTGGCGACAAGGAAAAAAAGAACAGGGGGAAAAAAAGAGTAGACAAAAAAAAAAAAAAAAAAGAGTTTCCTGGGCCAGAGAAAGGAAAAATAAAGGAAATTAATTTCCCATTTAGAGCCTTGTGTGAGGCTGCTCAATGTCAGACAGGTGTCCCATGGCTGGCCAAGAAGCCACAAATGACATTCAGAGCTGTATGATTGCTTGTGGTTCAGCTAATTTGACTAATTAATACATAAATAGCACCTCAATGTGTTGATTTTATCCTTCTTCAGAACGTTTTTCTGGAGCAGGAGGGTTTGTGCCAGGCTTTATTTACCCAAAATCCTTCCAGGAGGGAAAAAAAGAAACAGAAAATAAAAGAAACAAAATCTCTTTCAAGTCCTGCTTGCTCAAGTTTTGGTTCAGATTTAAGTTTGCTCTCTGCAGCCTTGCAATTCTCTTTTTTTATTTTCCTTTTTTTGCAAGAAATGCGAAATAGAGAGCAAAGTTTTCTGTTTTCCGTGAGGGGAGACTCATCAGTTCCCTTTTCCTGGTCTCCCACTCTGGTTTTTTACCCATTGATCTGAATTATAAGACAAACTGAATCATATTTTTGAGGGAGAGACACGGAGCCTTCAGCTGTGTGAGCTGGGAAAATCGCGCAGAGCTGCAGCTCTGGATCACCGAGGGCAAACCCCCTGTTTTGCAATATAATCACCCCACATCTCAGCGGCCACTTGGCATTGCTGAAATCCCCTCCCCAGCAGCTTTTCACCCCTGTTTGCAGCTCTGTCATCTGCTGGATGTCCCAAGGGAGATGCTGAAGTTGTTGATGAGCAGAGCCCGGTGATGTTTCTGTGCTCTCAAAACCCCCCAGCCCGAGGAGAGCTTCCCTCCCCAGCTCTCCCAGGTTCCTCTCACAGCTCTGCCAAGGATGTGGAGTGACTTAAATTAAGTCAATTAACTTTTGAGTGCATCAGCAGTGCAGGGCATACATTTAATTGGAAGGGGGAGCTGAAGGCTCCTTCTGCAGCTTTAAAACACCGAGGCAGAGGCAGCAGAGAAATGCAAAGAGCTCTGGGTTTTTTGTGAGCTCAGAGGCAGCAAGTGACTCTCCAGTGACTCTCCAGTAACTCTCCAGTGACTCTCCAGTGACTCTCCAGTGACTCTCCAGGGTGCAAAGGGACATCTGACATTTGGGCTGAGAGCAGAGCTCTGCTGGGAGGGTCCTCATTCTCCAGCTCATTCTCCAAAGGGATGCAGAACACACAACTCTCCCATGGAAAGGATGAGAATTATCCCAAAACAAGAGGATTTCCCTTTGGGAAAGCACCAGTGCTCCCCAAATGCAGAATTCTTTGCCATGGTCTTGATGCCTTATTTGGGCTTACCTAAAAACAGAGGGCAGACAGAATTAAGAGAATAAAAGCAGATATATTTAATGAAGGCCTTCAGGTACATTTAGGGCAGACAAAGCCTCCCCAAGGGGCTACACCCAAAAAGTCACAAGTTTTTCAGATAATTAAAAGTTCGGTCCATTTACATATCAGGGGTTAATCCTCCAATTACAGCTTCAGGTAATGAAGTCATTTACCCCCAGTTTGCTCCCCTCAAGTCACTTTTGTTTATTCTTTTCAGGCCCTGAATCTGTGGGGTGTCCTTGAATTTCAGGCCCAGAGGGATTGTTTTGTCTGACCAAAATGTGAAGACAGTAACTACACTCTATATGGAGTGTAGAGTCATGCACTAATGCAGTACAGGATCTGAAAAATAGAAAAGCTAAAATCCTAACACATCAATCTCAGTCCCTGACTCATCTCCCACTGCAGGAGTGTTTTGGGGTATCACCAAATGAAACATCACCAAATGTGACATCCTCACGCAGGCAGCAGAGGAAGGAGGGCTCAGGTCATGCTCAGCCTGCAGCACTGCAGGGTTTGGAGAAGGGAGGACAGAGGGGCCACGCTGCAAACCCTGAACAGCTCCAGGACTGCAATGAAAGCTCATTTCCCTGATTCCAGGAGCACTTTCAGCAGGCAGAAATCCATGCCTACACGTGGCTGTCCTGAGAGCAACTGGAATTGCTGCACACTCAAGAACCTGGGATTTGGAAGAGTTAATTACTGTTGGGCTTGCACAAATGAAATGCTTGGGGTTTAATTGAGCCCAATAGGTCCGTGTTTTGTAGTTCCTGAGATTAATTTGGATTTATATTTGACAGAGGCTTGGCCTGCTGGGTGATTTTTGGAGTGATAAGGTCAGTGCTGCTCAGGTCCTTGGGGTGTTGTTAAGAGCTACAACTCTGTCCCTGGCTTGGGAGTAGAACTGGCTCCTGCTGCAGGCTGGACTCGAGTGGAGTTTGAGAAAATAGAGTTTAAAATTTCCCCCACTGCTGGAGAGTGAATTGAATGCCTCATGTATGTGGGCACCAGAATTAATAATTGTCAATATTAATTAAGATTAAGGCTAAGATGCAGTTCCTGACCATGGCACCCATCCCCATGGGACTGTTCTTATCCCTGAAGGACTGAGCTGACTCTTTTCCTGAGGGAGTTCCATCAGCAGGGCATGGCCAGAGCTACCCCCGGCTCCTCCCAGAAAGGGATGAAGGAATGGGACAGCTCAGGAAAGGTCATTTCTTGTCCCCTGGTGATCCTGGGGGAGTGTCCCATGAGTGTCTCCATCTTCCCTTTGCCTTGGCGAGCCCTTGGTGCAAGGGCACAGCTCCTGATCCCACTCCAGCTCATTTCTGGCATGCAGGGAATGCCAGGAGAAGAGCAGAGCTCACCTTCTCCCCACCCAGGGCATGACTCATGCTCACAGAGAGATCTGGATTTATCTGGGTGCTTCTGGAATCTCACTGAGCCATCAAAACAGAAAGGAGAGGCCTGGCCCACCTCCCCCACTGCAAGTCATCATAAACCCATTGAAATCAATTAAGTTAAATATATGAAATTAAGATGAGGCCTGAAGTCAGGAATCTGAGCTACTTAGACCTAAACCACTCCGAGGCTTTTATGTGCAGGAGATTTTCCAGCCCCACAAAACTGCAGGTTTCTTATCGTTGCTGTCAAGGAACGACTCAGGCTGGCAGAACAAATCTTGAAAAAGTTCCTGCTTATCATAAACCTCCCTGCACTGCTTCTGTGGTGGGTGAAAGGCCTGAGATTGAATATCCTCAGGGCAAAAAGCAGATCCTTCATGGAAAAACGTCATTAAGAGTACGAAAATCTATTTTAAAGGATATGCTTCATACACCTCACAGCTCTGTAAGAAATGAACGCTTAATTATTACAGATGGAACGATCTGGAAGTTTTATTTTGCCACTTGTGCTTGTTTACCTTTAAGAACTTGATCAGGACATGCTTCACACAAAGGCAGGGCCACAGATGCTCCAGCCACACATGGGGTGAAACCCAAATCCCTCTGGAGTCAGTGGGAATTTTGCCACTGGAAGCCAACAGTTTTAGGAAGCCAACCAAGCAGAAAACCCCAAATCTAAATGGCTCAACGTATTCAGCTCTGTCAGTACGTCCAGCACTGCTCCTGCTTGGAAAATGCTTTATTGTGCCATGGAAATTTCTAATGAGGAAAGGGGTGGGAGGGGAGAGGTTTGTTGTTGCCAGCTCAGTCCTTGATGGGAAGGACTTTTGGGAATTATTTTCTCCAGCCTTGCTCCATGGGGAAGGGAGAGGGCAGACCCAGGCAGGGACCTGGCAGAGTCAGACGCAGAAATTCAGTCCCACAGAGTGAGACTTGCAGAAATTTCCTCAAATAATCAATATAAATAATCAAATAAGATTCCAATATTCACTTCCCACCAGTTTAACTGGTGCATCCCAATGACCGTGCTGAATTCAGTAACGTGGGAAGAGAGTTGCTTTCCTGGGCAAATAAAAACATGAGGTTCTGTCCTGGGTTTACAGGGCAATGGGAAGCCTGAGATGGGCTGAGGAAGGCAGAGGAAACTCCAAGAAGTGGAGGGAAAAAAGGAAAAAAGGACAGTCAGGAACAGAGTCATGGTTAGACACTGAGAAGAAAGTGGAAAGATAAAACCAAGGAATGGTGGGGCAGCACGTGGGGAGCTCAGGAAATAAAGCAAGACTGAGCAAGAGACACACGATCCTAAAATGGGCATTCTGGAGGGGAGTGAAAAAAGAATGTAAGGTTTTAATGCACAGCAAAAATACTTTCAGCATGCGAGCGACTGTTTTCATTAGAGAAACTGCCAGAGCCTTGGCCAGGAAGAGAAAAGGGAGGAAGAGCTCAAAGACAGTTGAAAACAGCAAAAAAAACCCAACCCAGCACTGAGGGAAGAGGAGGAAGCTCAGGAGATGAAGTGTTTAGCAAGGATGGATGCAAACAAGCACACACAGGGGATGCTTTAAAATCAAGTGGAAAGTACTCCACATGCCTCTCTCTCCAAATATTCCTGGAGAAAGCTGATTACCACCAAAGCCCACCAGCTGCAGCTTTAAAAAGCACTCTCCACATTGCTCAGGGTGGGACATGCTTCCTATTTGCCTCACTTTTAGCTGGCTGGCCAAGGGAGAATGGGAAAAGCAGAGTTTCCTTTTGGCCCCGTTTTCCTTGAAGCCTGGGAGCTGAATTCCACGTCTGACTTTGAATCATTGAGACTTGCTGCTGGAGCACAGTCAAGTCACATCCCTCACCTCCCTGTGATTCAAGAAGCTTGGCTTTTAAGGGGAAAAAAATATGCAGAAAGAGCCCGTAAAGGCAGGCTCTGGATCCGAGATGAGTTGCTGTGGATTAACAGATTAAAAGCGTGGAATTCTGCGAAGATAAAATTCACACAAAAGGAGGAACGTGGTGCAGCACCTCCAGTCAGATGGAGCTTGGTCCCTTCTCCTGGGCTTTTGGAGATATTTCCACTGCCTCATGAGAGGCTCTGGTTGCAAAGCAGGCTGTGGTAATGGTGTGTGGAGATGTGTGAAAGCACCCAGCTGCCAGCCTGGAACCAGCTCATTGCCTAACTGGGGCTGGTGGCTGATGGCGAGGCAGGAGATGCTTCTCCCACCTTGTAAATTCTTTGCATAATAGAGGAAATAAACCCCATTGTTTTTATGAACTCGCAATTAAGCGATGGAAATGGGATCCCAACAGGTTCATTATGCCCAGTTTGGCTGGTGCAGCTGGCCTGCTCCTGACCTGCCAGGGGACTCGGAGCTGGATGTGTCCCTGCCTGCCTCAGTTTCCCCATCTGCAGAGCAGGGGCAGAGCCTTCACCCTGCTCACGACAGGCCCTGCAAGGCTTCACTGATTGCTGTTTGCAACACTTTGAGTGCTGAGGATGGAAGGTGTTAGAGGGGGTCGTGAATTAGGCACACGTCACTTTTTCATGGATTTTTTGGGAAGATTTTGTCAGGGTGGGCAGAGGGTGGCACCTCCAGGGTGCCCTTCAACTCAGATCCACACAGTGCCTATCAAGCAACCCTTCCAACCCTCCTCTCTCAAGGCACAGAGGATCCCTGTGAGTTTGTCTGTGCCTTTATTTAATGAAGCAATTACGCCTGCTAACGACATTCTTCGAGAAACATCCTATCTAAAGTTTCCCACCATTCTTGCGCTGGTAGCTTTCCCCCTTCCCTCCTCCTTCCCCTTATTAATTTATGAAGCAGCTAATTATGATCCCTGCAGGCTAAATAACTGTGCAGTTAGAGATGCACTAGATGAGTGGGTATGGCAAAGGCAGCGCGGAGCATTTTTCTCCTCGCCTATTACATGTATTGTTTTAGGTAATTAACATCCACTTTGTAGTGGCAACACAGACGCCTTGCTGTCTGTACAGCTCCTTGGCTCAGCTCCTCGCAAATACTCCCTGCTACACTCCTTGCAAAACCATGTGAAGTGTTATATAATGCTCCAGGTTGAAAGGCAATTGTGTACATCCAGGTTATTAAAGGAGATGTGTGGAAAGCCAAACTTTCAGGCCTGAGCTGAGGTGCCTTCGGCTTAGGATCACTTCAAATGGCTGAAAGAAGCCCAGGGAGACTTCCCCCCTTCCTTCTCTGCCTGTCCTTCCAGAAGTTTCAAGTTTATCCCTAGGAATAAGCAGGAAAATGCTGATGTTTCAGGTCAATCCTCAGCATTTTAAATATTGTCTGTGTGCTCAGTGCTGGACAGACAAAACCCCAAAGATTGTCCTCACCTGACAGACATTCCCCTGCTCTGAAAAACCAACCAACATAGAGGCTGGTCTGAACATGGAGATTTAGCTCAGTGTTCTTGTTCCTGCTGTTTCCCAACCTTGGTTTAGCGTGTTTGTGGGAAAGCTTTGGAGAAGTAGAGTGGAGGGATTAGCAGGGAGGGAAGGGAAAGCCATGCAGCCTGCGTGGGGCAAGGTCAAAAATGTGCTAAGCTGTGAAGGGGTTTAAACGCCAGACAAGGTCAGGGCAAAGCCAGCCCTGCAAGCCTTAAGATGTCCAGTTTTCCTGTTGCCAAGGAACACTCAGGTACATTGGAATAAACAGAGTTTGAGGCAGGAACAATTTATGGACGACTGCTGAATGAGATTGTTGTAATTATCGATGGGGTCTGCGTGCCTCCTGCACTCACAGGCTTTTCACAGTCCACTGTCTGAGAAAATTGGTGCTCTCTAAGCTGAGTGAATACCCAGAAGTGCAACCAAAGGCCAGGGTGAGGGAAGGGTCTCCTGCTGCTTTGTGTTGGTACAAACTCCTGAGTTTTGGTCTGCCGGGAAAGCAGCTCCCCTTGGCTCAGATTGCCCTTTGTGAGGGTGGCATGAGAAGAAGGGCAGAGACCAAAACTCAGGCCTGGAATTATTTTAATGAAAGCAGCAAACCTGGTCATTTCTGCCTTCCCTCTGCCTACCCATCCATGGTGTGTGGAGGATCAGATAGGGCTGTCTGAGTGTGGGCTGCTGCTTTGCAAGTTTAATTGCACAACTCAGCTCCCAGCTCCAGAGCTGCTGACCTGCAGGGCCAGTCAGTCCCAGTGTGGGGTGGCCACAGGGCCAGCTGGACCCACAGGGATCGAGGGATGGACCCCACTGAGTCAGGGCAGGACATCAACCCCACTCCCTGGGATTCCCTGGGAGCTTAGCTGGAGCTCTGATCCCCCCAGACTCTCCCAACGCCTGTCTCCCCACCTCGTCACCTGTGCATGAACCCTGGGTTTGGATTGGGATGGAAAAAAGGGCTCATCAGCATTTTGTGGGTATCATCTGCTGCTCGTCCTCCTGAGATAGAAATCCATCCCTTCCCAGGAGATGTGGAGTTATTAATTGCTGCTGGGAATCACCAGAGTGTGCCGTGAGCCAGCCGTGACAAATCTCTTGGGGAGCAGCCATACAAGCAAGGTGGCTGATAAACACACAGGAAGGGACACATGGGAAGCTCTGTGGGATGGAAAAAGAGGAATAATTGCTATTTTTTAAAACAAAAACAGTGTTTAATGGGCAATTTCAAAATGAGGATTTATAGCCTTTCTTTATTATTTTTTTTCCTGTATAAATTGTGATTGTACAGCTTGATGAGTTTTACCAAAAGCAGTGGAAGGAGCAGTGGAAAATCTGAATAATGTGAATGGGTGCCCACAGGTAAAGGTGGGCAAAGACTGGGAAGGGCAGAAGATGAGGACAATTCGATATTTTCAAGACAAGCTACATCAGACTGGGCAAGGTGGAATAAAAGATCTCTGCACAGAGTCAGAAATGGGCTGTGCTGGGGTCCAAGGGAGAACGGAGAAACAAACCAAGGAAGATGTCATCCAGGTCAGGAATATTGGGGAGAGAGTGGAGCTGGGCAGTTTTTGGCTGAATGAGACCCACAGGAGGAGCTCGATGTGGCTACAGGACACATGGACAGTGTGGGAGAAATCCAGAGGAGGAGCCAAAGGAGCTGCAGTCCACACCAAGGGCTGCTCAAGCCAATGCTATTATTAGGTGCTCTCATTCACAAGCCTCAAATTCACTAACAAATTATTCTTTAAAAAAAAAAAAATATCCTCTCCATCTGTTTTCCAGCTTTTATACCAAAATTCTAATTTAAGACATTAACTAAAATGGAAAAAAGATTTTCCTTTCATTAACTTTGAGTGTATCCAATTTATGTTTCATATGTTTCCATTATTTTTTTTTCTCCTTCCTGAAGGGTTTGTTTTCTGAAGCACAATGGAAACACCACTTGTTTTTTTTTTCTGAAAGCATTTCTGAGACTTTGGAGGGTGCACCTACATTTTATGAACCTGTCAATGCCTCTGGCCACCTTCCAAGTGCCCTGGGGCAGGTGAACCTTAAGGAATTGAAGCTCCCAAGAAGAGCTACCAGGACTATCCACACCTTAATTATGTTTCTTAGTGCTGACACCTGCCAGTAAATACAGAGAGGGATGCACCACTTGTGTGTTTGTCTCCAGAGAGAAATATTTGTATTTGTTCTTCTCAGAAGCAGCTGGTGGCTCAGAATGGACATTTTGAAGCTCTCCTAAACACACTTTGTCCTGCACATGAAAGTGCCTCGCTGCATGTTTGATGTTCTGAGAGCTCTTGGTTTGGCAGGAGGCGGCTCTGGCTGAGCCACAAACAGCTGGAGCAAATCCTGGGGAGCAATCCACAAAATCTGCTACTGGGCAGTGCTGGGGATGGACACGCAGGAAAAAACTCCGATTTCACCTGGTGCAGCCGTGCTGAGCCACACAACCCCCAGAATAAACCACTGCCAAACGTGTCAGGGGATTATGAGGAGCTGGTGGAGTTTACAGAAGGCACTGCCAGCTCTGCCAGTTGCAAGTCATGCAGCCATGCCAGGGCCATGCCAAGAAAAGCATTTTGCACAGGATCCTGCATTCCCTCCACTCTGCAGCTGGCAGATTAGAGCTCAGGCTTTGTAGTGGGATGTAAAAAAGCTCAGTGTCTCTCGTCTGGAAGGCTAAAAATAGGTTGGCAGTAAGAAAAGGGACAATAATTGCCAAATTAAATCAATATAATTTTTAATCGGCACGCAGAATAAATGAATCCATTTTAGGCTGCGCTGTAAAAAATGTCCCACAAACTTTTATAAGGAAACAAACACAATTCCACTGGCTGGGTTTCCCCCTGTAGGTTCAGAAATTTTATTTTATTTACTGATGTAAACACATTCCATCTCCATACCCAGGCAGCCAGTCCAACATACATATTGATACAAGGACGGCGAATTTTCATTAATATTAAAACCTCCTCTCTGCAATGGGCAATGATGATTTCTGCAGAAAGCTCACTTTGGGGGAAAATGAAGTTTTGTGGGTTTGCATTTCGTGCATTTGTCCTCTCCACGTTATGAATTCCTGCTGTTTCCTTGAACTCAGTTATTTCTGAGGGAGATGAGGAGATTCTCCTGAGGGCCAAACCCTCTGCTCTTGTCATCGCCCTGTTCACTTCAGGTTGTCCTGAAGTCAACAGGACTCCACAACCTTCTGCAGAGAGTTCTTCTGAAAACAGAAATGAAAATAAGATGGCAAACCTTAATTTTTAAGCTTCTTTAGCTGTTTCTTCCATTTTTGAGGGTGGTTTCCCCAACGAAGATTCTCTCATGCTCACAGATCTGATATAAATGTCTGTGTGTCATTTTATGAAAAGCTGCAGAAATGCCAGTTTAAGATCTTTTTTTTTTGTAAAATTCACATCTGCCTAGCACAGAAACTGCACTGTCTGAGATTTTGTCACGGGTTTATTGCTGGGATTATTCACAGTAAGAGAGCAGGACTGTGGTCATGCTGGTTGTCTTCAGATTGAATAATTCTTCCCATTTCTAACATCCTGCCCTTCTAAGACACCCCTGAAACCCTCCTGGGTGTTTTGGAGTTTTCTTCCCTGTGTTTTCTTCCCTGTGTCATCACCAGGATGATCAAGGGGATGTTTTCAAGGCACTAGAGGAGCTCACACACCATTTATTGCACACATTTTGCTCAGTTGCAAGGGCTGAACTTCTTCCTGAGCCGTGCTGAGACCTCACTGCAGTTACCCCGAGTTTACAGAAAGCTGTGTGGATTTGTATTCTCAGAGTTCACAGAATCCCAGAATATCCTGAGCTGGAAGGGACCCACAAGGATGATCCAAGCCCAACTTGGACACCCCAAAAATCCCCCCCTATGCCTGTGGTGTTTTTCACACCAAATCCTACAAACAGCTCAAGAACTGGCTCAAAACCTTGACGAATTCTCAAATCTGCAAGAATTTTGCCAAACCCTGGCCGAGTTTCTGGGTTGCAGGACCATTTCTCAGCTGGGTGAAACCCAAGGGGCACCATGGTGGGAAATGCAGCCGAGGCAGAGCCGAGGTGTGGGATCAGGAGGTGATTTCCTCATCCCCACTCACACACAGACAACTCCTCGTAAACTGCAGCACAAACCCTCCTCCCAGCACAAACCCTCCTCCCAGTTTACACAAAGCTGGACAAAATAGCTTTTTATCTAAGCTCTGTGGGCCACGTATATGAAGCGAAGTTGCCAAACACAAATTAATGTGTAATTATTTTTCTTGCCTGAATCACTTTCTTTCATGTGTCATAACATGCAGAGTAAATAGCACCACACCTTTTTACTTTAATTGTGGTAATCTGATCTCTCAGCCACAAGAAAGCCTCCTCTAATGCCTTCTTTAGAATGGACTTTCAAGGCAAAGCAGGAGCAGTAACTGTAATAATCACCTCTTCTTTTCTTCTGCTGTCAAAATGCAGGGGGGGTTGTTAAACTAATCAAGGACCAGGACCACACTGCAAAAAAAAATAAATGCCCTAAAAGACAAACAGAGGTAACTGTTTGACAGGTAATTTAAGGTGATAGTGGGATTATTTTCTTTTTTTTCCCTGATTTGCCTGGTGACTAATTATTTATGGGGTAAACATGAGGCTGTCTGGCTTTATGGTAATATCATAATGGGAACCGTGTTATATTGTTTATCTGCAGGGATTGTCTCGGAGTTTTGAGGAGCAGGATTTAATAGTGGCAGGTGCCAACTCAGTTTGATCATCAAGGATCTCCTGTGCCCTGAGGATCATTAAGATAAATAGGATTTCATTAGCTGGGTTTGGCCCATGCTTTGCATTGAGTCCTTGGAAAAGAAAGGACACAGGGATTTACCCCAGAGCAGAAAATCTCTTTTACTGTTTAGAAAAACAACTTTTTCTCCTTATTTTCTATCACCTTCATTCCTTGAGCAGTCACAGCTTAGGAACAAAAACCTACATCCAAAACTGATCTTATGACAAAATTAAGTGGAGAACACCATACAGGGTTACCCCTCCAGCTGCTTTCATGCTCTGATACCCACTGAGGTGAAAGAAAGTCTTCTCAGAGACCTTGGGGACAGCTGGGTGAGTTCCAGGCCTGAGCTGCTTGACCAGGTCTTGGGGAAGGTGGGCAACAACTGCAGGAGTTGGAGCAACATTGAGCCAGCACAGTGGAGATGGCCGGGGACAGAAGTCAAACTTAAGGGTGAAAGACTTTGCTCCTCTGTCCACTGAAATCACTGCCTTTGTTCCACTGAAATCACTGCCTTTGTTCCACTGAAATCACTGCCTTTAGTTCCAATGAAATCACTGCCTTTTGCTGTGGTGGGAACGGGTAGGAAAGGACAATTTGAGATTGAGTACAATCATCTACCACTTGAAGCCAAGCAAAGCAGCCCCGTGATTCTCCCCCTGTGCTGGTGGGAAAGGAGAAACCTCCCACCCTGTCTGGGTTCCCCACGGGCATCACACTGCTCCTCAATCCTCTGGAAAGGGCATTCCCCATTCTCTGTGAGCAGAGTCCCATAATCTGGGTATTTCCAGGGCAACTTCAAGCTTTGAGCCCCATCAGTGCCCACCCAGGGGTTGTGCTGTCCTGTCCCGCTGGCAGAAATTCCAAGAGGTCCCAGAGGGTGTGGGTTACAGGCCACTGTGAGACCCTGAGGGTTTTCTCTGCAGCAAACAGAGCTCTGGGAGAGGCTCTCAGACCATCCCTGCATCTTTTGGGTGTCCTCGTAGCTCCCTGGTGGAGCTCTGCTCCCTTGCTGGCCTCCTGTTTAGGTAAGGTCTAATTACACCCCTGCTGCCTTTGCTGGCTTTGGTGCTTTGCAGGGTTTTTGAAAGCCCTGCAAGTCACCACATGCTGATTTCAGCGAGTCTCCTGATTTCTGCTGCCAGAATACATGGAGCTCTTTGCAGCTCATCATCCCTCCTGGACACACCTCTCCTGCCCAGCAGAAGGACATGACCAGCAGGTGCTTGTTCAATTTGCTGGGAAGAGTTCTGGGAAACCATTCCTTTCCCCAGCTCACCCCGAGCTGTGTACACTGATCCACCCTACAACACACTTGGGGGGAACCCATTGAGCTGGTGAAGTGTCAGTTCATTTATCTTAATATCATTTCTGTACTAACAACATCACTGAAGTCACAAAGATCTTAGGAACCCCTTATCAAAGTCTTTGATGTCGGATTTACCCAACTTAACAAGCGGCTTAACCAAACATCCTCATCGCCCAATGCCAAAACATCCTCCTCACCCAGTCTAAACACATTCTGCTCACACAAATTAAAGCATGACAAGGCTTCACTCCCTTATTACCCAGCTGACAAAAAAACCTCCTTCTGTGTCAGGAGCACGGTGTCAGATCCAGCATCCTGCTCCTGTTTCTGCTGAAGGTCCCCCTGTTAAAGGTGACACTTGTACAGCCCCCCAAAAGATCACACATAGTGAATAATCCCAGTATTATCTACATTTTCTGTTCCTTCATGACAACCAAGATGGAACAAAAAGAGGGGAACAAAATAAATTAATCAGTTGCTCCAAATAAAGATCCTTGTATTTGCAGAGATTTTGCTTGGTGGTTTGATTTTGCCAGAGTTCAAGCACGGAATGGAAGACGGCCTTTGAGCGTGTGCTGAGGGCAAAATCACTTCTAGGATGGCCAAATCAAAGTGGTTGTTCCTATTTACCTCAAAACCTTTATCAGTGCTGCAGGAGGCAGCTGATGGAATGGGAAGGGTGATATCAGGAGTCTCCAGATGGAGCTCCTGCAGCACCAAACCCCGGCGCTGGGTCTGGAGCCTCTCTCTCCTTTCGGGGTGAGCCATCCACCCACAGACCTGCACCCAGCATGGGCTGGTTTATAATAAGAGCCTCTTTCATCTAAACTAATCAAAGCCATCAGTTTACAGGAATCAGTGTCTGGGGAGATGCCTCCACCCTCTGCGTGAGAGCGAGATGTTGGAGATGCAAACACGACGGAAGCGCCGCGCAAACCTCGGAGCAAACAAAAAAGCTGTGAGGAAAACAAGGGGAGCTGTAAACTCCAACCACCCAGAGGGCAGGTGGAACCCTGGCAGGGAAAATTTGTGTGGCTCCTGGTGTGGATTGAGAAGGGTTGAGCTGTTCAGCAAAAAGGATTTGATTTCCTGGAGCTGCATCAAGCTGAGAAATATTTTCACTTTGTCTCATCTCCTCACAGCCTGGTGCAGGTGTGAGAGCTCAGCCCCACAAAAGGCACAATGTTCTCCTGTTTTCTAATTATTTTAATATTTAGAACCTTCCCACCATCCAGGAGGGACATCAGAGAGGGTGACAGTGGTGTGAGAAACAAATGGAGCATCACTTAAAGGTAATTCCACTATTGGACAACCAACTTTTCTGACTGGAGGAGGAGAATAAAGACAAATGTGTTGTTTCAGGTCCATCTCTAGCAACAATTGTGGCAGCAAGAATAAAAATAAATATGCAGAAAAGTGAAGTGAGGAATAAAAATGTATATACAGTACTTACATATTGAAAATATTCCTTCCAAAGGGAGTGCACTCACACGCTTACAGCCTTCTGCATTATAAATCCGGATTTTTTTAAATTTTAAATGGAATATGTATAAAATATAAAGAATATGTAGAATATATATAAAATATTTACTAAGCATGTAAATAATCTCCAGCCCATCCAGGTGATTGAGATGCACATATTTCCCATAAATTATTCCAAGCTGGTGCAAATTTTGCCTTAAGTCATAGACCCAGCAATGGAACAATTACTTCACACATTTATATCTGTGAGCAAGTGGTTAAGTGTTGAAGGACTTTATTGGTTAAAAAAAAAAAATCTGTGAAACTTGATGAATGTTTAATTTTGATGAATTTTAAGTACTTTACCATTCAAATGCCCAGATGAAGTGGTGCTCTTTATCACTGGCACAGGAATCCTTGGTACCTCGTAAACTGCAGATGCAAGACCAGGTGTTTATAAATTATACAGTAAAACAAATAAATTGCACTGAGGGCTCATCTATTATGAATTAAAACAGTAGCTTTAATCCTCAAATTTTATTCCCTGCTGGGTAAATAGTCATGGGCCGATGCCAAGGATGACAAGAGAACACAATGAAGGAAAGCAAAACGAAATATTGCTTTATCTTGTTTGTATTCAAACAGTCAGAGGGTTTAGAATAACAGGAACCTTTCAGTGATTTAAAGTGATGTCTCCTGAGAGATTTTTCCTGTGCTCTCTGCCTTCCCCTGCTTGGCATCCCCAGGCAGGCAGCCTGGGTGACTCCCCCAGCTCCTGGGGCTGGTGGAGAGGGACAGATCTGGCACTTCCCTGCTCCAGGTTCCTCCTGAGGCTTCCCAAGAGACAGGACAAGCATGGACAAGGCACAGAGGAGATTTTATTGGGCACAGGGGATTTCCTCGGAACACTAATGAGCAATTAGATCTTCCCCTTTCTCAGACAAGAAGTATCAGGGGAAAGAAAACTGTCCCCACCCTTTCCCAAGTGCCTCCCTCACTTCCTAGGAACCTGAAATGATTTTCCAGAAGTTCTCCTCGTGGCTGCCAAATCCCATTTCTGTTGGGTAAGTATTTACTGCAAGCTCAAGACAGGCTCCTACCAGAGCCTTTTTCCACCCCACCCTTCCACCCTGCATGTGCATAACAAGGCAGTTATTCATGGCCTGAGCACAGGATGAGATGGAAACTCCTGGAGCTGGAGATGGGATTCAGACAGGCTGGGCAATGTGGCAGCCTCGGGAGGAAGTTGGCCAAGAGCTGAGGACAGAAACATCTCGCAGAAGTTGTTCTGGAGGCTTATTTTTAGCCTGGTGTGGTACAGGAGGCATCCTGCTGTCCCAGTTCCCTCCAGGGATGGAGGGGGAGCTCTGCAGGGCACAGCTCTACCTGAGAAGCTGCACCTGAAAGCTCTGACCCAAACCATTAATGTGTCTCTCTTCTGGGTGAATAAATCCCATTTCTCCAAGTCCAAATGGATCAGGGGGAATGCTGGATAGCAGTGAAGCTCCACCAGTCCTGCCATCCAAGGTGGCCTGGTTTGAGTCAGTTTGAGAACTTCTGTTTCAAATTATTTTTGTATCTCATTGGAACAGAAAAATCGAAGTTTCTTAGGCAGAATGAAATAAAATAAAGAGAAGTGGGAGAAGGGCACAGAGCATAAAACTTCACCTTTGGATCAAGTTCTATACAGGCATATGAACCTTAAAACTGCACAAAATCAATTTTGGATATTGGGCACTCCCAAGATCTTCAAAAAATAACTCCTGACAAACATCAGTGTTTACACACACACACACACACACACACAGGTGAACAAAGATCTCTTTGCAACACAGCAGTGCCAGAGACAGAATGCTGGAGGTGAGGCCCATCTGCTCAGAACCCTGGTCCCAGAAGGCTGAGAGCCACACGTGGGATCCATTTCCACGTTCCCTCACTCCTATAATCCTTCTCTTTGTCACCTTGTGCTTGTTTTTACTGTAAGAGCACAAGCCTGATTTTGTCTTTGATCTCTCTGCGGCTTCGAGGTGCTGTAAATGCACAATAATTATGTCATCAGCAGCCTCTTGCCCCATGTGTGCTTGGGGATATCGTGTACCAACAGTAGCATTCCTCCCTCCACGTGAAGAGATCAGGCTGCAGATTATCTGCCTCTCATTAACGCTCAGAGCTCCTGGGAGACCTTCAGTGCCTCTCCAGTCTCTGTCCCACCTTTCTCAGCTGGACAGGATTCCTAGCTCAGGTGTGAAGGGAATATTGGCAGATGTTTCTTCTGTTTTCTCCCAGTTACCACAAAGAGTCAGAGGGCCAGAGCAAGCTGAAAGCTCCTTCCTACACAAAGTCAAGCGTGAGATCCTGTGCAAGACAACAGTGAGGAAGGTCTGATGCTGAAGGGCATGAAGGAGAACCCTTTAGAAACCAAAAGAAGTTCTTAAATGATAGCCCTGACCAGAGACAGGCATCAGGAATCCCAGCAGGTCTGCAAATCACTTCCCCAAATGGTGAAATTCCAGCTGGGATTCCCAGAACAGCTTAACCTGAGCAGGTACAAGGAATGTGGCTACACCCATGTGCCCATTTCCCTCCCTGCCTCTCACAGCCACAGCCATGATCCACTCCTTCCATTTTGTCAACTTTATCATTCCCTTCTCATCACATTCTCATTTCAGCGTGGCCATGCCCAGAGCTCTGCTCTTCAATCTAGGACAGAGAATGGTAGAGTGACCAAAAAGGTCTCTGTGGGCAAATCCTTGGTCTCACCCTCTTTGGTTTTGCAGGAAGTACCTGTTTGATTGGTTATAGATTGACTTCAAATCAATGGAATCAATCAATGTCCCTGCCCACGGCAAGGGGTTGGAACAAAATGATCTTCAAGGTCCCTCCCAACCCAAATTGTTTCATGATTTCATGATTTTATTTCCCCCAAGTTACATTCCACTCTTGTTCTGACTTTGGCTGATGTCCACCATGGCCACCACCCAAAGAAATCTCTCTTAAATATAGAAACATCATTGTATTTAGGTGTTAGGACAAATACAATCACCAGGGAATCTTTCTGATCCCCACCCTCCACCTCTGCTGTAGAAAGAATCAGTCAAAAATCCATTCCCACCAGCAATACTGAAATGTTGTGGGGAAAAGCCAGAAAACCCCACAAACCCAACTCCTTTTCATAATGTGCAATAAAATCATTGCTCTCTTAAATTAGAGTGATCAGTTTGTTCATCAGGAGACTAAAACAGGCTCAGGGTCACAGTGAGCTGTGGAGGTCACCAAGCACATCAACAGGGCTGGGAAAAATCCACAGAAATGAAAATCCTTCCCCAGCACTGACATAAAGCCAGTATTTAGCAAGGTACCCGTGCCTGCAGGTAAAGGGTCAGGCTGATTCCTGCTGGGCAGCATGAATCCATCAGGATTTGGGATTGTTCAATATTGTGGGTCCCTCCATCAGTGAATCAGACACACAACCTACGAGCAAGGCTCCATTCAGAGCCCAACTCATTTATCACCAACATTTCATCAGAATCCCACACTTTAAACTCAGCCCTGCTTTGGCTTTGATGGGGATTCCCAAATCCTGTTGTGGTCCATGAGAAAACCAGCAGTTCAAACTTTTTTTCACTTCGTTTCCACACACTGGTCTCACTGGTGAGCCAGAGATACTCACTTTTAAAGGGGAGCAGGATCATTTCATTTGCACTTGCCCTTTTTTACGCCATCCCTGGCTATCTGCTGTTAGGAACAGGCCACTGAGCCAGGCAGACCCAGAGCTTTGACCTCTTTTATTCATTCACCTCCTCGCTGACCCAGTTTGAGATAAGTGCATCCCGTAGTAAGGAAGTTGACAGCAGTACCTGTAGAGGTTCCAAGAAGTCTAAGAAAAGATAGGTGTGTTAATTTATTTTTGATGCTTTTGGGTGGAGGCCTCCCACTCATGGCAGGCTGCCACTGCATCACAAGCACGTTATCCTCTTGCTTCAGAGCCTCCTTCCCTCTCCCCCAGGTTTGGCTCGATGCGATTCCCACTGCAGATGTCTTTGAAAATGTTCAAGCTGTCGTTGGTAGATGGAAAAGGAGATGCACAGCGTGTGACCTCTTTGTGAAGGAACTGTCTCTCCGCTCCAACACACGCTCAGATCTTGTTATTATTCTCCGTGGTGGTGCGATTTTGTTTCTTTTTTTGGAAATCATCCCTACAGACTCGTTGTGATTAAATGTCTGATGTTTAAAGCTTCCATGAGCCTTTTAAGTCCTGTTTTGCAGTTTGGGCTTTAGGCCTGGGAGGTCTACAGTTCAAATCTCAGCACATTCCTCACTGCTGTTTTTAATTATGATTTGATATGGACATTATTGCTGCAGGGATCTCTCTCACACTTCAGAACACACAGTTTACCAAAAGTCAGGAGACGCCAATCAAATTGGATCCCAGTTCAAAAGAACAAGGCCTGTAGCGGCCTCATTTTGTGCCCAGAGAAGTATTTGGTTGATGTTTAGAAGTGACATACCTAGGGGAGGGAGGGAACATGAAAAGACCGAGGGGCAACCCAAAACCAAAAGGCTCCTATGGGGTGAGATATGCCCGGTGCTGGATCACCTGGGGAAGCAGCTTTGTACACTCAATATCTGCCCCTCCTTGGCTCTCTTGGTCACAGAACTGAAACATAATAGTGCACCTTCCTTTCTGCAGGGCCTGCAGAGTGCAACTGGGGAGATGAGGGAAGGGAAAATAGGCTGACTTGTTTGAATTTTGGAAAATGAGTCAATTCTGGGATTGGGAGAGTTCGTTCTGTCTTTATATCCTCAGCTCTGAAATATATCTGGCAGAGATCAAGGCATTCTCCATCTCAGCTTTGTCTCTCCCTGCAGCTGAAGGGAAGCAGAGGAAAACAGAGGAGCAGTGACCATCCCCAATCTCACTCTGACTGCTCATGAAACTCAGTTATTTTCCTAAATACCCACATCTCCACCCAGCTCTCCTTGTCTTTAAATCCTGATACCGAAACAGCAAAAAAAGCTGTCTTTGGTTTTACACCGTCTTTTCTGCTTAGCTTTGGGTTTCTTGGGAGTGGGTCTGAGCCATCCCAGCTGAGAAAGAAAGTCCTTTTCAGCAGAGCACGCTGTCGGGATGCTGATGACTTTGGCTGCAAGGCAGCTTTGATCAGGACCTCTACACTGGGTAAGTTTAACCACAGACACTTTAGTAAAACTGCTTTTTATTATGTAAACTATACCCACGGCTGCCCTGAATTAAAACAATTTTCAGATGGGAGTCTTTCCATGAAGGGACCATTTCATTTCACTTTGCTTCTTTTCTGGTTTCCTGCATTAAAAAAAAAAAAGGGGGGAGCCTTGAAAATTGCTTGAAATATTGCATATTCATTTTAAGATCTGCCACTGGGTCGTATTTTGCATCAATCAAGCAGCAGAACTTTTATTTGTCAAATAAATTGATTGGATTTTGTAGTTAAAAATAAAAGGAAAGGGGAGCAACAAGACCAAAACTGTATTTTATAGCAGTCTGGGTTAGAATATAGAGTAATGATAAGGAGTGGGTTTGGAAGATGAAAGAATGAGATTGGAACCTGTGTCTAACACCAATGAAATGAAAAGAAAGTCCTCAGGGTCAGCAGACAAAGAGGGCTCTGAAAGGCCAGTGGGACTGGAAAAATGTCATTTTTCTCAGTGTTGAGATTCTAGCCAGGCACTGGGACAAAGATTTTGCGATCAATATTCAAGCCCTATATAAATACCTGGATTTCCAGGCTCTGGGATTATTCACCTGGGATTTAAACACGACATTTGCATTCTGTTATCTTCCCCTCTATGCTCATTTTGAGGGTGTGTCAGGTATCAGAAAAATCAGACACTGCCAGGGACGTCATAACATCAATCTGGGCTCTTTCTTAAAGAGGAGCATTTCAAAATCTTGTTTGGAGCTTCCAGGCCCTGAGATGGTTTTCATACCTTGGTCCCCAAGCTGACCCTTCTCACTGAGAGTGGTGGGGGGTTGTGGCACTGAAATGATGACAAATGTCCTGTTCTCCCCTTGAGGATGGAAAGGTAAGGCTTGAGTCCCAGCTTCTTGAAGTTCCTGCAATGCCTACGTAATCAAATTCTCATATTGCAGGTTGAAGAAGGCACAGAGACATGTTTTAAAACCATATCTATTTTCTGTGTGAATCACAACTCTGTTCCTACCGTAATCCAGAAGCAAAGGAAGTGCCCAGGATTGTAACCTGCATAAACGAGGTGATTTTGTTTTACAGGGAGTCCTCTGGGAATGGACAAAATAACAAAGAGTTTGCAAATGCTGATAACGGTGACAGATCTGGGAGTAAAACCTTCCCATGGCTGAGGCAAACTTGGACACAAACAGGGATTCTTACCTGCATTCTTCAGGAATTTTAGCAGTGACAGGCCATCATCTTAAACAGTCTTCATATGTGAATTATAACACAGGCAGACCCTTAGTTTGAAGTTTTGACTTCAGAACTGTGGCCCAAGAACCTGGAAAGGGCTCATTACAGAGTCACAAAAGCTCATTACAGAGTCACAAATGCTCATTACAGAGTCAAAAGGCTCATTAGGGTCACAGTGTGCTGCTCTGTCCGGAGCTGAAGCACTGACAGGTGGGCACACCTTGTCCCAGGGAGTCTCTGGGATGAGCTCATCTGCCACACACACAGATTTTGCTTTTCCTCTCTGGATTCTCCACCCTCCTCTCCCCAGCTCCGCGTTGTAAATGTGCCAGCCTTGTAAGGAAGGGGTTTTACTACTCCTTCCCACCACCAAAACAGCAGGGCTGGAACAAAAGAGAGAGTTTTCTGACTTCAGTTAATTCCTTTTTCCCCTCCAGTTTCCCATCCTCACACACTGAGTTATTATTAAGATTAAAACACTTGCACACTATCAAGGTATCTGCATCCAGAATCAAAAGAATACTGTCATACTTTGCCAGTTTGCCAGCACCGTGTGCCAGACTTTCCAGGCTTCCAGCCCCAGATATCATCATATCAGCAAAGAGGAAATATCAGACGTTGGAGAAGTGTTGTACTCCCAGGAATTCACTCAGCCTTGTTTCCCAGCCAGCTTTCTGTTTCTATAAACACCAGAGGAGTTGCACCCAGCCACTGAAGGCAGTGAGAGGCTGGGCATGTGATGATTTCCCAAAGCCACATGGTTGCAGTTTTATTTCCATACAGGCTCCTGAATATTTCCAACAGTTCAACCCAAGCGTGAGGGTTTGTGGTATCACTAACCCAGCCCGTGCTTCTTGCTGTTCTTTCTGTAACTAAAGCTTCTTAGGGATTTTTTTAGGGTCATTTATTTGTTTTTGAAGGAAAATGTAATTTGCAGGTTAGGGGGGTCAGGTCTCCTGGGTGCATCACTCTGAGTTCAGTTACCAGCTCCTCTGTGAGCATCACTGTGATAGGAATTGCACTTAATGAGTGGATGGAGAGCCCTTTGAGATCTTGGATGAAGCAGCTTATTGAGATGCAAAATATTCTTTTGAAGAAGAGTATTTCCTCATACTTCTGGGCATGAGTAAGAAAAACATGAGAGTAGGTGATGTAACTCTGGGCCTGCACTGCTGGCTCTGAACACTCCTCTTGTAGCTGAGTTAGTAAAACTTTCTGCTCCTATTCTGGCCGTGCTTGAGGGACAGAGCAGCCCAAAAATGCTGTGTGCAGCCATCCCTGGTGTGCTGCAGCTTCCTGTCCCATCCAGGGCTCAGGGATGGCCTTTAAGTTGACATTTCTACCAGCCAGCCTTTGCTCCTTATTAATTAGCCTGTAAATCCCTCCTAAATCCCTCGGGGCAGAGTGTCTATGGCAGTACAACACCTTTGCACAAGACAAGTCAGTCTTTTCCGAGCCAGTTGATCCCGGGATGGAGGAATGGGAGCCTGGGGGAGGCTGGATTTGGGTGCTCCCAGTGCTGTGACAGAGGCACAAAGAGGTGGCAGTGCTGCCGTGCCATGACCAGCAACACTGAGCAGATCATCTGTGCTGGGTATCAACCTGCTGGATTTCCTATTTTATTTGCTCAGAATTCATCCAAATCCCTCTTTTTCTCCCAATCCCATCCTGGCAGCAGCCCCCACACCCTGACCCTCATCCAGGCCCTGTTCAGCTCATGCAGACCCAGCTTTCACCATCTCCTGGTGGTTTTTTCCAGTCATAAAAGCTGTTCTATGTTCCTAGAAAACTGAAGAAGTGTGAGCCTCTCCTGCAGATGTCTGAAAAAAAACCAATTTACAAGTCTGCTGTGGCTTCCATCCAGTGTCCCAATGCTAAGGCAGCTCCAGTGCACGAATTAATGGTGCTGAGAATAAAAACATACTTGTGAGGGATAAACTATTAGAAATATTCATTTTTGGGGTGAAAGAAACCCAAACAACTAAAGCATGAAATGAAGCAAAAGAGCACAGCTGATTTTTATAACTTCATTTATGTGTTCTGTGTGTATCCTAAAGAAAAAGTTTCCTGGAATTGTGGGGTATATCCACAATTTCTTTGACTCGGAGCTGTCACGCTGGCCTGCCCACAGCAGGCATGTGTTTTCCACACATGAGCTTTTTTTGTGATTAAATATATTGAGCGTGTGTAAGAGGAGTGTGGCAATGCACAGCAGCTGAAATTCCAATTATTGAGTGGCTGCTAGGTGGGAATTCACTTTCACCCAATGTGTTTGAGGTGAGGACAGGAGGGAAAGGAGCCATCCAAAGGCTTGAGGGATGGGAACCCAGGGGCACCTCGGGGCTCCCTGACTTGGCAGAAATACCCAATTTTGGTGTCTCTGGAATGGGGAGAGAGGCCCAAGCTGACGTCTCACAGCTCTGTGCTGGAGGAAGGGGAGGAAGGAAAGATCCCTGCCCAAGCCAAGCCATGTGTTTCAGCTCCTGGGAGGAAAAAAAAAAAGGTGAGTGGTGATGCATTTTTTGCTGCAGCCCTGCTTTGGAGGGGCAGCCCAGGATGTGCAGGGCACAGCAAGGCTGGGGCTGCTCAGAATCTGCTGCTCCACCTGCACCAAAACCCAACTGGAGTGTGCCTGGAACACTTACTAAAACAGCAGTGCTAAATTCTGGCATGGCACTGTGTCACCCACAGAGCTCCTGCCATGGGGAGGCTGTGGAATAATGAGGGAGAGCATCTCAGACAGATCAGTCTCAGGCAGAAGAGGAGGAAGATGACAGACAGGAAGAAGGGTTATTTTTCATTTTATTCTGCTTTCCAGCCAGGAGTGAACAGGCTGGTGGGTGTTGCACAGGAGAAAGTATAAAAATTGAGGCTGGAGAGACAGACAGAACCTGGCTGAGGGCGTGGCTGTGTTTGGGTCAGAGCAGGAATGGGGTGGCAATGCTCTGAGGAGGAGCACAGCAAAACTATGTGCAACAGCTAAAGAGGAAGAAAATGCAACAGGAACTGGAAGGATTGTTGTTTTTAAAATTCTTTCTCCCCAGGTCATTTTTTGACCGACTCAATTTTTCCACGTTCACCTTGGTTAAGGCATTATAATACCGTTCGTGCTTAGGAAAATGCGTATATTTGTAATTAAGTGCAATGCAGCCAGTCTGTATTGCACTGTGTCTCAAAATTCTTTGGTGACAGGAAACCTCCAATTCAGCTCAATGAAAAATGTTGCCTGAGAAAGGAGTAATTAAAGCCTGGGTAAAGCTCTCACACACTGTTTCTAGAGCCAGCTCCTTTTAACCCAACCTGCTTTTTGCTGACATTTGTCACACGAGCTGCTCTGCACCTTTACCACAAAACAGGGATTAACCTGCACTCAAAGCCATGCAGGATTTTTCTGAGTTCCCCCACCAGAGAAAAATAAAAAACCAGAGCAACCCACCAGTGCCAGGGTTTACCTTTGTGTGATTTTATAAATAGGGGCAGGAGGGGAAGAATTCCACTTTGCCCCCAGGTTCAGACTGCTTGGTAAGAATCTCAGACACTTTAAGTAGGCGCCACAAATTGTGTAAGCCCTGACCTGCTGGCTCTCTGCCTAGTTCACATGACAGAGATATCTGATGGTTTTGGCAAGGCAGATTGAGGTGGAAAGGTGCCTAGAAACCAACAGAAGGAACAGGGCAGCCATCCTCAGGGGGTTGGAAAGGAAACATCTGTAAGGTGCAGTTTGCATCTGGGCAGAAAGAAAGGAGTGGGGTTTTTGTTGTCATAAATCTGCTTGATTCCTTTCCTACCGTGCAGATAGGAAGAACAAGGGGTATATTTATATTTTGAAGGCAAAGGGGGTCCCTTCAATCCCCAGGAAAGGTTTTTAATGAGTGTAATGACTCTGTGCATGTGCTTGGCCCAAAGCAAAGCCGCTCCACTTTTACTGCAGCTCCTTTCCTTGAGCAGCATCTTGTCTGCAGGGTTTGGGAGTGTGAAAAACAGAATAACACACACACAGCATTGCTGCTCTGGGGTGCCTTTTCAATCAGGGCATTTTCCCCTTTCCTGGAGCTGCTGCAGCAGAAAGGTGGAGGCAGGCAGCTGCCAGATGTGACACTGCCTCGGGCCACAATGTGATATGAAGTCAGGAAAATAAGATGTTGGGTGCAGGAAGCATCACTCATAAAAGCGCTGCTCCCAAGGATTCTCCCCCCACCTTTTGTTCAAGTGCCTCTCTGCCCTGACAGTCCAATATTTTCAAAAGCAAGCCTCAAAAAAGATTTGTTATCTGCATTCAAGCACTGCTGAGAAGAGAGTAGGATCCATGAAGTGCTTTTTATCTTCTGCCACTACAATTCCACCACTCATACCCGAGGACAGTGCAGCAAAGAATAGATCAATGTGGAAGAAAATCGCTGAAATCCAGTAAAGCGAAGGGTGAAAAGAAGAAAAAAAACCCATTAAAACCTTCCTCAAATCCTTTCTTCCAGCTATCACATGTTACTCTCAACCTCTTTCCACAGATATTTTTTTCTTCACCAGGTTCCCTACCAGGCAATTGATTGGGGCTTTAAGTGCCATTAGCAAATGAAAGACAGCGAGGTAATTAGGAATCGGGATGTCAGAGAGGGAGAATTATTCGCTGAGTGATTTATTGATGATTAATTTTGCTCTAATGTTCTTGCACACACCGAGCCCGTGTTACTCACAAGCAGCTCATAGGCAGGCAGCTCAAAAAGCAGCTTTGTTCTGATTGTATTCAGAGAAACACTTCCTCCAAGTGAGCAGCATCAGGAGATTTGCCACATGCTTGTCTGACCCCTCCACCACAATGCAGCAGCTTTAAAATCCTGCTCCCTACTGCCAGATTTATTTGATTTACGGGCAAAATTTGTAAAATAGCCCCATCAGAAAATGAGTCCTTAAAGCATCTTAGAGAATCTATAACAAGAAATATTCACCAAAGGGCTCCCCTGTGCTATTAGTATTTGTACTGCTGTGGTGCCTGAGGCCCCAGCTGAGATCAAGGCCCTGGTGGTGGCCAGTGTACAACAAGATAATGAGAGACAGGTTTCCCTCACTGCCCTGCCAAGGCCAAAAAAAAAGGGGGAAATAGGCTGAGAAAAGGTGGCTGAAGAAATAGATCTCAGAAAAGAACCCCCTTCTCCTGTTTCTAAGGCAGAGCATCACCAAGATCGTTAAATATGCACCCAAAATATCATTATCAGGTATTCACTCAGTGATCCTGGCACAGGTGCAGAGCTCCTAAGTCACATCTTGCTCATCCAAAACTTGAGTTTGGGAATAAAAACAGCTTTGCCCTCTCTCAGCTGCAGATTGGTGAAGAAAGAAGAAGATCCTAAAGCAAGTGGGGCTCTGTAAAGCAAAATACTTGATGTGATGTTGCAAGAGCAGAAAAGCCTCTCTGGCTGGAGCAGGAGCTCATGTTACTAATCAGACATCATCACTAATTTCTTCCACTTCTCAGGTTTGATTTAGAAAGTCATTTGTGGACAGTGATAATTCATTGCCTTGAGTTCTCCCACAGAAATCCACAAATTGTGCAGTTGGTTCTGCCAGGCCCGAGACAACGGGGCTGCCTCGAGGTTTGTCTTGAGGGATTAGAAAATGTAATTGGCAAAATGTCAATTCCTTATTATTGCTTTTCACAAGCCAAAAGAAAAAAAAAAAAGCTGTGTTAAATCGGGGTTAAGGCTGACCTTACAGAACAGCAATTTAGGGTAGTAACAATCCCCTTAAAAACACGGGGTCACCAAAGCAAATCTGTTAAAATCCACGAGGTCAAAATTGAGGTTAGAATTACAGCAAAAGAAAACATTTATTAATGGTATGGAAATTCCATGCAAACATTCCTGGCTCTGCCAGCTTCAGAAGAAATTCTCATGTGAAGTAGCAGTTTTTTTAAGTCATCATCAAATGTCATTATTATTTTCTCTCAAGAAAACATTTGCTGTCACTAAAAAAAAACTCTCATTCTACTGGGATAATCAGAGGAAAGGGTAGGTTTTGATATGAGAAAAAACTCAGAGAACTTTCCATGTTTAATCAGAGTAAATCAAGCAAGATTTATTTAGGCAGAGGATATGATTGTTGCTCAACAACATCACAATTTATAGACAGGGAAGGGCATTAAAGCACGATGGTAACACCAGAAAAAAAATGGGAATAAATTATCCAGGAGTGAGCTTAGCTCTGAGTGAGGAGGATCCTTGCTGGCAGGGCACTGACATCCTGAAATGAGCTTATATTCTGAATTATTTGGGAAGGGAAAGCAACAAGTTTAACTATTAAGGTATAGATTGATAAATTCATTCAATTAATTATATTAAGGGGACTCAGCCCTGACCTGAGGTAAAAGACCTCAGAGATCTCTCCCCTTGTCCATGATCCAACAGATACCAACAGCTGGGTCACAGGAGAGGAAAGCAAGAATTCATCTCTGTTCAGAGCTGCCAAGGCTTCATAGCTATTTGAATCAGATTTTAAAAAATAAAAAAAACAAACCATGGGCATTCAACTGTGTACAAATTAATTCTTCATCATGGCTGAGATCAATAGGAAATGGCAGCCAGTCTGAGGAGTGGAATTCGTGGGGCATTCCCCAGGGAATTCTCTGTATTTGCTGTTTTGGCAGCTTCTACCAACTTTCAGTTATGAAGAAAAACATTGGAAAAAAATGACCATTAGGGCCATAAAATGAATTCAAATATAGCCCTTGTGTGAGATTTCTATGAATTTTAATTGAATGGGGAATGTCTGTAATGTTCTAGTAAATGTTTCTGGATGAGGGAAGTCAGATGTGGAAGGCCAGATTTATTGAAGAATCCATTCCTTCTTTATTTTAAGTTCCACAAGATTAACTGCTTCCCTTGTAAGTTTTTGGAAAGTTAATTCTGCCATCAAAAAGTAAGTGCTGCATTTACAGGGAGAAAGATTGAACAAGCACAAGAAAATGAATGGACCTGTGCTCAGATGAAGCCTCCAAACTCAATAATTTCACAGTGAAAAGCAATTTCGTGGCAGGGATTTTTAAGTGCTCCTGGTATTTATGAAAGGAGGGAGACCCTGAGTTTCCCCTGTGCCTTTTTAATTCTCAATACTGAGCAAAAATAATCATTTGCCTTCAGATTTGCTGTTTCCAACAAGGATTCTTTTACCTTCTTTCCACAGCAAGTCTTGTGAAGGAAAGTCAGATGGAGAAACTCTCCAGAAATGTAGTGAAGGGAGAAGAGTGAAATGAGTGAGTGTTGGCTCTTCTGAGCCCATCCAGGATTCAGGGAGGTTCCCAATTCCTTCTGAAATTCCTCTGAACATCTCAGCCAGGAGAAATCAACTCCCCCTCTTTGAGCATCAAGGCAGAGACAGGTGATGTTTTTTCTCTTCAAACTTTGCTACAAATAATCACTTTTTTTTTCCCCTTAAAGGCTTAGGAAACATCCTGAAGAATCTCTGTGGCAGGAGCAAAGTTAGTGGAAGATCAGATAGTTGCATTTTCCTTAACTCCTTGATTTGTGGGGCACAAATATCCATGGGTCCCTGCCTCTGTGTTGTTCCACACTTTATGAAACAGAGGAAATCCCTGAGTGCTGTAAAATATCCCCATCTTTGGGGCAATGGCTTGGCCCAGATTTGGCAAGGGAGGATTGACTCCTGTCTTCCAATTTTCCCTTTTAGAACCCAAACCATTCCATGACTCCATGATTTTATAAACTTGTTCCTTCCTCAGAATTGCTCAGGTGAGATTCCATTAAACTTCCCTGGATGGGATTGATTTTCCTAAAATGCAGCAACATTATTTCCACCCCTGCCATCCCCTGTAAAGTCAGGCAGCTCTTAGCGGAGTGATGGAACTGAAGAAATCCACTTCAGTTTCTCCTATTTCTTTCTGCTTGTATGATTTTAAAAAAAAATAAAATAACAAAACCCTTTTATTACAAAGTGCATTTCAAAGGCCTTGGCTTGTTACTATACAATTAGTGATTTTGTGTTGGCACCCAAATCATAAAAATAAAGGAGAGAGTATGAAATGTACCTGCTTTTTGTGATATCATCACAGGTAAACAAAGAGGCAAAGCAAAGGCACCAACATGAAGCTGCCAGGGCTAATTATTGGGTGGGATGTGAGGCACAGAGTGAACAAAGAATGAGAAAAAGCATCCAGAGTTCCTTCTGCACTTCAGAGGTGCCACAGGACACTTCTCCCTAAATCCTGGCACGTTCAGCTTCCCGGGGTTATTCAGTTGTGAGGCTCTATCAACCTTTAATCTTGGATATTGAATATTCTTTTATCCTAAAAGAAACCTAAACCCTCATGGTGTTGGAATATTTGTTAACCAAAAAGTCCTCTAAGCGTGAAGAAAAACATTCCTTTTTTAAGAGTGGGGACTTAAATTATAATAAATGTGAAAGCTCACAGTGACATTTTTTTATTAATAGGGATTCTTTCCTGGTTATCCATTTTCTCAATATTTTTGGGGGGTCAGTACCTTTCAGCCTTCCACCTTTCTGTGAAATATATCTGAAATTAATTCATGTGTTCAACAATTAATAGAAATACAGAAAAAACCACACATAGGAAGAGAAACTATGAACATCTTTCCCTAGAAACTGAGATACACAAATAGTATTAATGAGATTTGGGGGTTGGTATGAAAAAAAGTGCAATAATTCTTGAAATAGGAAATTTTTTTTTTCTTATTTTAAGCAAATGTTTGTGCAAAAGTGGCTGAAATGAGATGTGTGTACTGTTAGATGGGATAAATCACAGCTCACATATTGCAGAAGGGATCCCGTGTCAGGAGTTCTCAAACATTTCCACTTGAGGAAATAGATTTTCTCATAGATAATCCTTCCTTGCTTTTGATTATAAAATATCTCATGTGTATCTCGAGTAATTTGCTTGCATGGGATCCAAGTGCAAGCAGGAAACAATTCAGGCTATTTTACATTGTCTATTAATTAAAGCAGAGAGAAATTAGGAGGGGTCACAAAAATGTCATCCCTTTGAACCAACCTCAAGATGCAGAGGAAGAGCCCATAAAGGGCAGCAAAAGCTGTGAGACACAGAATAAAACACCTGAGGTCAATGACTGTGAGGTGCAAATGAGGCCCAGGACACACCTTGTGCTGAGTGAACGGTCTGTTTATTAATAAACACAGCTTGGAATGTGGAAAACAACATTTTTCCATCCTCATCCTGAGTCAAGCGGGCAGCGTTTAAGTCGGGTTTTAATTTGGGCCTTTTGTAGGCAGCAGCTCCCGAAAGAGAAATTGGGATTTGAAGGAGCTCTGAAGAGCTGGAATTTTCCAGCGCTGCAACTTTGCTTCAGGGGGTCTTGGCTTTTATTGAATGGTCCTTGGGTAGGAGCAAAATAAAACACGGCCTTGGCAAGGAGAGGGGATAACGTAAGAGGGAAGGACAATGGTGCAGGAGCCCGTGGCAAAAAATCAAAGGCAGGAGTTGTTCCACTCATCAGAGTGAAAGCACCGAGGAGAAAAGCAGTAGCAGCAGGACAGAGCTGTGAAAACAGAGCCATTGTTTTTGTGCCCTGGTGGAGTCAGAACCTCTCGCTGGCACTTTTATATTGAACTTCTTGTCCTGACAACTCATTTACCTCCAGCGCCATGAGAAATGGATATTGGCACATTCCTGACACCAACTGATTCATTAGCTAATAAAATATCGCTAATTGCAGAGACGGCGGAGCAAGCCAGGGCTGTGGAATATTTGTTTTGATGGCTGATAGCACTGCTGAGCACTGAAGGCTGATTTTGATGTGTTTTGCAGACAGAGCTCTTTGCCTGATGGAGCATCACATTAATGAGGCAAACTCTGACTTTTGCACAGTGCAGAGATCAAGACGTAAATATCAGGGTGTAACCCTGCAGAGGAAAATCCTCTAAAGACTTGTTGAAAGATGTGGTATCAAATGAATTGCTTACTTCTTCGAGACTGCTTTGATATTTATTGGTTCAAATTGCTCCACTGACTCACTCTTGCATAAGCTTTCATGCCCCATTTTAATCTTGACATTTCGGGAAGCCAGGCTGAGGCAGGGTAATGACTGGGTTTACAAAGGATCAAAATGAAAAAGAAGAAGCTGGGCTGTAATAATTATAGCTTGTGGGGAAAAATATATATATATATACACTGAGAAAACAGAGTGAGAAATGATCATCCAGTAATGAAGGGGCAGTAATGGTGAGATGTTTAGAAAACAGCTCTGACTTTGGGAAATTAGGCAGTGCTGGATTTGTATTTTAAGGTGCACAAATAGTTTTAGTGTCTGTCTGGGGGTCTCATCTTCTCCACACAATCTCCTGAAGTCACACAGCTGAGATCTTGAGGATTTATCTGGAAAATAAGCTTCATTTGCTCCCTGAATTCTGGGGACATGGGACAACAAGGGAATAGGGAAAGCATTAAGAGGGTGAAATCTACTTTAACCCTTCCAAAAGCCGTTCCAGCACTGCAGCTTCCACTTCTCTTCTGTTGGTACATGTAAAATGAAATTTATTTTTCATTTGGAGGCCTAACTGTGAGCAGGCCATGACTTCACCCAGTGCACTCCATCCAAGATCAGCAGTGGAGAATGGATAAAGTATGGGATAAACATCAGATTTAGGGAAAAACCTGCCCGACCATCCCTTGGAAAGGCCATTTTTTGGGGTAAAACAGGGCAGAGTGAGGCCAGCTCAGCTCTCATGTTTCCAGGTGACCTCTGGGCTGTTGTATCTTTGGCAGACGAATCATTTGGGATTATTCCTGAGAGTTTGGTGCCCACTGGAACAAAGAGCATCCAGAAAGCATTCCTGGAGCAAACCCTTTTAATAAGGGAAAATACCAGCGTGCTTCAAATATTAGTAAACAAATGATTCAAAGCAGCCACCAAGGCCCACAAGGGCAGTGATTCAGTGCCTCAGGAATTCGTGCCAATTTGAATTCCCACCTGAGCAATCCCTGGAGCTGCTGAGGGATGCTCTGGGGCAGCCTGCAGCTCCCTCTCTGTCGCTGCTCAGTCTCACTGTCTGGACATGCATTTGGGAGCTGAAATGGTGGGAATGGAATCAGAAATAGCTGTGGTTAACCCAGTCATTCAGGGAAAGACCTGTGCTCTGCATGCAGAACAAATGTGCCCTCCTGGAGATGTTGGTGCTCTTCATTTTCCTGTTGTTCGTGAGATCTCAGCTTCCTTTAATCACATCACAACCTCAGACCAGCAGCCCTCCAGGGCAGAGATTTCTCTGTGTTTCCTGATGTGTAGAAATTGCACAAAATTTTCCAAAATTGTCCAAATATGATTGTTCAGAGTTCTCAGAAAAGCCTGAGGATCTGATGCATTGGAAGGGGGAAAAGTGTAAAAAAATCCCATTTATTTATCAACAACAGATGCACAATCCATTCTAATCAACTGGATTTTTCTACTATTTCATTGTAGATGTGCAGTTTATAACCACAACACAATTTAGGTTAATAAATTGTAGTGGAGGTGTTTCAGACAGTGGCATTTGAAGTTGTTTTTCCTTCTGTATTATTGTTCCATGTAATTCCAGGAGGTCATGTTGAAAGCTGGGGTAAAGGATGCTGTTATGATGGTGTGACCTGAGCTCTCCTAGACATCTTGGGCTAGATAAAATTATCACCTAGCTCATAAAATAGGTAAAATCATGATCTTAGCCTTGCTGGGGAAATCTGGGAGTCATCCTGTTGTTGCCAGGTCTGTTCTGCACAAACACAAAAATAACTTGGAGCGGAATAAATCCAGCATAGCCAGGTTGTTTATTGTTCCTCATTATTTTGGAGTGTAAAATCTGTCAACTTATCTCAAAAAAAAACTGAGCTAGAAAGGCAATGACCTTTCAAAACTTGACTTTTCAGTTTAAAGTTTGTCTAAAAATGCCTTCCTTGAAATAAATTATGTAGTGATCAACTTCCCAGACAAAGAACTTCTGTTGTATCAGAGAAACAAATATTTCAGCATTCATATTTGCTGTATTCATCCCTAGGAAGAGAGAGGAATTTGGAGTGGTTATCTGACCTTTAATATCCAAAGCAAAGCAAAACCCAGCAAGATGTGAAAATAAATGCAGGTTTTAATGGTGCTTTCTTGCTTTTTAATTGTGTTCCATTCCACCTTTTAGCACAAATTGAGTGCCAGGCTCTCCCAGTTGTTGTTTAGCTGGGAATAACAACTTTAAATGTGTGTGGACAGGATGGAAAGGCACTGACCCCACACTAAACCTGGTTTCGTCTTTCTTTGGATATCCACAACTTTACATCAAGGCCAAATACATCCTGAACTTGGGTCAGACAGACGTAAAAGAAGGAAAAGGCTGGAGGTGTCAGTTCATAAAGCAGAGTGTGGAGATCTGATCACCAAACCCAGAGCCATAAATGCTCCCTGATTATTGATTCCCCCTCGACTTGGAACGAGTCCTCCCTGGAAGTGCTTTGAGCATTAAATACCGTTGATCAACATTTAATATAGATCAGCCCTGATAGAGATCTAGGCTGGGCTTAATTTCTTTGAGCCCGAATACTCCCACCTCCCTGAAAACATGTGATTAAACTGTTCTGATTTCTGTTGGAGATGAAGAACTCTGTCTCCACCGAAAACAAAAGAAGGTTCTGTCGCAAGAACAAATTGAATCAAATTCTCCAGGAGTTTTCCAGTTCAATTAAGCTGTGGGATAGTCCCTATCTTAGGTGCAAATCTCCCCGTGCATTACAGGACCACAGACAGGGATGTGGCAAAAGGTAAAACCGGGAGTTATGTCTTTAAGGGCTCGTTGGAGACACTTGTAATCTCGTTTTATTGGTGGGACCCTCCCCAGCATAATGAACTTTGATGAAATAATGAAGTAGCTGTGGCGCCTGTGAAGCTGAGCAGGCTTTGCCAGGGAAAGACCTCCCATGAACAAAATCGCCCGGGCAACAACTGCGCACTGCAGCCAAGCCAGAAACTCTGGCAAAGTCACCTCTCCCCATCTCTTAACTCCTGCAATTCTCCTTTTCAAGCCTTGCAAAAGGAAAAAAAAAAAGAAAAAAGAAAAAGGGAAAATTGCCCACTTATGTCCATGGCTGAGGGGTAGAGCTTAAAAAGAAAAATAATAAATATTGTGAGAATCCAGTACGTGGTTGAAAATGGCTCTGAGTTCAGCAGCCAGCAAAGCTACAGGGACCATGAGGCTCTGCCACGGAGCAAGCTCACTGTCCATGGAAATGAATCTTAAATAGCAGTATTTTTAATTCAGCAGAGTTTCCACCCCCTGCCAGACTTGGAGAGAGGGGAGTAGGAATCCGTAAATTCATCATTGTTGTTTTTAAGGAGTTGGAACCGGGCAGCACAAACATTTAATAATGGATATAATTAAATTCTTTGCTAGTTAGTTTGACTCAGGAGCCAATTGGCACCATAATGTCATTTCATTTGCATAAAATGTGTAGTGATTCTGATTCAGAGAACTGTGATTTCACAGAGCTGGAACTGCAGATGAATTCAAGGTAAAGGAGATCAGGTTTAGGAACATCTCTCTGATAACTTGTCTCAGGTTTGGAGTTTAGATATTCAAACTCTGATGTTTTATAATCAAATTCAGGTCCAACTCAGCTCCAAGCACAATCATTTTCAGTATAACAAACCACTTTGGGCACTTCAATTTGCAGATAATTAAATGAAGATACCTTCAAGTGACCTGATGTTGATAGATGATATTAAACCAAGCCTGAAAATCAGACTCCCCTTGTGGTGGAAAACCCATGGGATCATCAAACAATGAGATTTCTGCTGTCCTGGTGATGAACTGTCCTAAGAACTGCATTTTCAGTGAAGATGAGGTGACCTTTGAAAAACTACACTGAAAGTTGATCCAGATGTTCAATCTGACCATCACCAAGCTCATTCCTCTCTACATATAAATAAATTCTCATTCTGGCTGAAGGTGAAAATTCAGCAGTTCCTTATTTGTGTTGTTTTTTTTAAGCAAACATTAAATTATTTTAAGTCAGCGACACTGAGGAAAGATTTCTGGGGTTGCTTTTTGTTGGGAATTTTCATTTTGAAATGGGCTTCATGCTTTAATGGGCTCCTTCTCAGCAGCACTTGAGGGAGTAGCATCTGCAGGGAGACAAATGTAAACTGAAGTCAAATCCCAGCCAGGTTTACTGGGAATGTTCAGAGCTTCAACCTCCACTAGGGCTCCTCAGGCCATGAAAAAAGGATTGTGTGGAAATCCTGCCTTAAAACACCTTTTCTTCTCTTTCTCTGCCTTCACACACTCATCCCTTTGCCCTGCAGCTTCCTCAGTTATGTCTCTCAAGAAACTGGAAATATTTGTCTGGAATAAATAAAAAGTCCTTTCTTTCACAGTTTTTCCCTGATTCGAGGGAATTCCCTGGTCTGGGTCCATGATCAAGTCCCAAAATCCCTGCTCTGGCACAGTGAGGAAGGTGATGCCCACAGGATGGGAAAGAGGAGTGGGATAGAAGAGGAAGGATAGGAGTCAATGCCTAAACTGTTCCTGGTGCTGAACTCTGCAGGGTCCCACTGCTGTCCAGCAGTTCTCCCCAACACCAGCCAGAAATATCCCAGGATTTGGATGGTTTGGGTCTTCCTGAGGCTGAGCAATCTTGTATTCATCCACAAATGGGAGATTTATGCCCTAAAAGAGCTCAAATCATCCTTCTCCAACTCCACAGAAGGATCAGCTGTGTCTATGCAGCTGTTTCCACCCACCTACACACAGGATTTTGTGGAGGGATGAGGAATCCAGGCTCAGGGCCATTCCCAAAGATCCCAGAGAGACTCAGGCTGGTCAGATCACCCCGGAGCTGGGAGCACTCATCACCCTGATTGTGCGGTCACAGAGATTGTGCCCTCTCCACAATAAGTTCCTGATTGCTCACGAAACCTTCGGGATGTTTGTGGCCAAGGATTGGTGACTTCGTTTCTCATTGTCTGCATGTCAGTGGGGTCAGTTTCCTAATTGTCCCGGGGCAAATTAAATTCCAGCTCTGCCATCCAAATGTAACTTCAAACACGGGGCGAGCAGCTATTGTGTGGCTCTCACCCATCCCCGCTCAGCTGTCGCTGAAGGAGCAGCTCCCTGTCTCTTTTACCTGCAGAAACTAAAAGTACGTGGTGCCCTTTTAATCTGGAAACAAAAGAGAACAAAGGCAAGCAAATGGAGGCCAAATTATCTCGCCTTGAGATCTGAGTTTTCTCCATATTGAACTTCTGGTGCCTCCTTAATGAGCCCGGGTTGTTGCTCGCTAGTGAGCGAGAACAAAGCAAAGTGACTCACGCTGCCTTGTTATTGTTACATAATCTATACAAGTCATTTATTTTTATGGTTAATTACTGGATTAGTTAAGTATATTGGAAATGGGAAGAGATGTGGAGTTGGGAGAGATTCAGAGCGGTGTCTGTAAATCTGTGCAGGGTGTCCGTGGCTATCCAGAGGGAAAGCTGGGTAAAGAACAGCTCTTTTTGGGGCTGATCTCTTGAATTTACACCTCTGTGTGCAGCTGGGCTCCCTTCAGCCTCAGCAGGGTTGGGCAGAGCCTTTTTTAGAGTGACAAACCCCCCTTTTTTCCCCTCTGTGAATCATTCCTGCTGAGGTAACCTGGAGTCAAGACGTGGTTCCTCCTCACATGAGCACACAGGGCCCCCAAAATCACAGTCTGAATTAATCACCGCAGGGCTGGCAGAGGATGTGCTGTAAATCTTCCCAACTCAGCTGCTCGAGGGTGGTTTGTGTGGTTTTTTGTATTAAAATGCAGCAACAAGAACTCCTCAGAAGTGGCTGGGTGCTCCTCACCGTGCAGCAGCCACCCAAGCACGCATTTGAAGTCGCAAACATCACCGAGCGACCTAAATTGGGGTTACCTGCTGAGGCATCACTTGAATATGGAATTACTGCAGTGTTTTTATTGTAATGACCAATTAAGGATCAGCACCTCAGAAACCTCAGGTGCTGCTTTGCAGGGAGCAAGCACAGCCCTTGCCAAGCCGCCCTTTCAGCAAGGCCAGCGCCAGTGCTGTGCCAGGGTCACCATGGTGCTGGCAGGGCTCAGCTGTGTTTGCCTGCCCACCAGCGATGCCCCCTCGGTGCCAGGGATGAATTGTGGCCAGGGGGGTTGCCAGGAGCCTGAGGAAACACGAGTGCTCCCTGCTTTCCACACAGCCCCACTTCAAAGGCAAGCAGAGCACCCAGGGAAGTGCCCGGCGCTCCTTTGACAGCCTGTGCTGCGTGGGGCAGGGACTCACTGTGTGTTCTTTTGGGCCTGTTTAAAACAAATTTTTGTTTAACCTCTGCTTTGACCCAGCACCTGAGTGTGCTGCCCAGATATGCTCCATTTCAGTTTATTTAACCAGAGTGTTTGCTTACTCAGTGACCACTGGAGGGGAACTACTGTTCTTATTAATTCCACAATGGGTATTTGTTGCTTCTTGTTTTCTGACATTTTCTTGATGGCCATAATTGCAGAGTTCTTGTTTTCAGATAATAAATGCACGTGTCTATTTGCTCAGGCATTATGTAATTGATCCCCAGCTATTAATTAAAGATCTAGACTCAATGTCTCTGAAGCTGCCTCCGGATATTTGTCCTTATTGTGTCATACCTTGGATGCACAAACAGGGAAACCACGGGCAGCTTTGCATGGGCACTGCTCCTTCCCTTTAATAAAGGAGCCGAAATTCAGGAGTTGCAAAGAAGGATTATACAGAGCGAGGAATATTTTTCTGATGGGATTTTGATTCTCCCTTCTTTCCCTGGGCTGCCAGCGTTTTCCTTGAGATGCTGACGTGCAGACATAACGAGCTGTTTGCTCTGCACTGCTCTCCACAGGCCCTGCACACTAAAAGGAGTTTATTTTGCCTTTATTGCTGTTGCTGTTAATAGCAGGGCAGGCCAGAGCTGGCACTGGGAGCAGGATGAAGATTTCATGGGTGAAAAGAGAAATCAGAGATTGCAAATTCACTGCACAGAGAGGAGACGGATTGGTTGCTCTCGTTCCCAAGAGCCCATTTGGGAAAATATGTTACACAATCCTGTGAACAAATTGTTACTTTTCCAGACAAGTCTGTTTTCTGTGTAAACACTTTTACTGTAGCAATGTACAAGAACAACACTTTCAATCCAAAACGCAACAAAAATAGACACCCCAGAACATTTGGAACTTGTTAAACACCAGAAGGGGAAAAAAAAGGAAAGAGAGGCTGCAAAGAATAAAATAGCTTTCCACTTTTAAATGTTCTGATTTTTTATGTTTTTGAGGGTCTAAAACTCCTGCTAGAGAGCTCTGAAGCTGGTTCAAAGCAGCTGGGTGTCCACAAAGGTACAGCTTGGAGAGGCAGAAATTGTTTTGAGTCCACTCAGTAAGAAGTCATTACATCTGAAGAGCAAAGTTAATGAGCTTGGGAGTCCTTTCATAGACTTCCTGTTCCCCTCAGGAGAATCCCTGAGCACCTTTGTGACTCAGTTTCCTCGCTGCCAAATGAGAAAACACCTTCTGAGCAGGCAGGGAGGGATGGAGCTGCAGAAATGCAGGGGCTCATCACCAACAGGCACAGCTCGTGCTCCTCACTACAGCCAAACAACCTTCAGGTGGGGAGGGCTCCTCTCAGAAATACTGGAACCAAAAGGTTTGGTGGGAAAAAAGTGATTTTGTTGTGCTATGATGGAAAATCAGCCAAAGGTTTTGCTTTGAGACACCTCAAGGTTGTGTGAGTGCAGGTCAATGTCTCATTTATCAGCTCTACAACAGTCAGGGCAGGCTGATCTTATCGGAGCCAAGTCCTTCAGCTTTTTAATCCTTGTGCAGGCCATTGGGCATTCCTTAAAGCTGCTAAAGCTTCACGTTTAAAATACTGCTTCACGTGAAAAGAAAAGGTTGTTTCTTCCTGTCCTCAACAAAAGGGCCATCACTTACCCCCAAAACAGAGCAAAGGTTTGGTCCTCAGCCCCCCAAAGACAAACAGAAGCATTATCTGAACACAAACTAAAATCACCAGGTTTATTTTACACCTGGGAGTGCTGTCAGCAACTCACAGTGAGCACACATTAAAATAAAGAATTAACATTTCTGGTTTGATCCTGAGCTGCACACGCTGGGTGTTTTTTTGAATTTTTTTCCCATTCCTGAGACAAATTCAATCTTTTGCTTCTGGAGCTCATCTCTTTCAGAATTTGGGTTCCTGAGTGAGCTGCAGCAGCCCAGAACTAAGATTTGGAGGTGCAGCTGCAACATCATATTTCTGTACACAGAAGATACAACTCCTGATCCAACATCCCAAAATTCTGCCTTAATTTCACCCTGCACAACAAAATGAACCCCATGAGAGCACTGGCATGATCTCTTGGCTCCACGGGCTTGCCTGCCCCAGGCTCAGCTTCTGAAGGTCTCAGAACTTTTATCCCAGTTCAGATAATATTGCCAAAACTCAGCCTGTCGTCTCTATAAAATAATTGCTTGTCCAAGTCTTTACAGTCTCTACGCTGGTTTAATAACGAGTAATTAGTTGAATAAGTCCAATTAATGCCTTTGTGCAGATCTGAGATTGGAGTAGGATTGTAGGTCAAGTTTAATTTTAAAATGCATTAGAATTTCTATCAGTCTGAACACACCCAGGGCAATGCTATTATGGGCTTTCCCATGAATACACATGAATCATGATTTGGACTGGGAGCCCAGATCTAGCAGTGCGTGTTTAAATCTCTAAAACCTATCTCGAACTGGAATAGTCTCTGCAAATGGGGCCTCCTTTTTATTAATTTCTCAAAACAGAACTTCTCTAGGGGCAGTGTTACCTCTGAATGAGGAGGTTACTGCACAGAGAAACCCTGAGTGTGAATTCTGTAGCAGATGATGCTTCACAGAGGGTCCTCAAACTCCTGAACAGCAAAACCCCCAGAGATCCACACCTGACCAAGGCTGGGCTTTTCAGAAGCTGCCGAGATTGACGAATTTTAATTCAAATGTAAATGTTAATGGGTGACTCTGCTGCTGCAGGGCTCTGCCAGCCCTTGTCAGTGCAGGGAGGATCTCTCTGAGAGTTTTCTCACTGAAAATCAACATTTGCTTTAAAGATTAACGGGCCAGGCCAGGAAAACCTCACAGCCCCGTGGACAAAGTGTTGTGGAGCCATTAGAGGCACAAAAGGAGGGTTTTGCAAGGCAGCTCATTTACTGAGTGGCATTAGAAGCTCCCGTGCCTCCCTGGTGTGCTGTTCTCATCATTAAAAGATAGACAATATTACACTAATTGGAGGTGAGTGGTTTAAGTGCTGGTTTTATCCTCTATCACTCCTCTGGGTGATCAGAGCTCTCTGTTCTTGTCTCCCCTGACAAATTTCCTCCAAAGTGGTTTTTATATGAGTGATTAAATTAATTACTGTCTATCCTGGACCACTAGCAGCTGTATTCTGGTATTAAAGAGAAGTTTGAAATATTTCTTTTTGTTTCACTGACATTCTTGACTGAGATGAAGAGGGGATCCCTGTGAGATTATTGCTCATTGGGTCAGATTCCCATTCTGAAGGGTTTGGGGCTAACAAGAATAGGAATTATAATTATAAATTATATTTCTAGCTATGGAAATAATAAAAATAAAAATAAAAATAAAAATAAAAATAAAAATAAAAATAAAAATAAAAATAAAAATAAAAATAAAAATAAAAATAAAAAATGAAAATAATAAAAATAAAGATAGAAATAAAAATAGAAATGAATAGATAAAATAAAATAAAATAAAATAAAAATAAAATAAAATAAGAATAAAATAAAAAATAGAAATAAAATAAAATAGAAACAAATGAAATAAACAAAATAATACAAATAAAAAATAGAAATAGAAATAGAAGTAAAAATAAAAATAATAATAAAAATAAAAATAAAAATAAAAAAAGAAAAAGAAAAAGAAAAAGAAAAAGAAAAAGAAAAAGAAAAAGAAAAAGAAAAAGAAAAAGAAAAAGAAAAAGAAAAAGAAAGAGAAAAAGAAATAAAAATACATAAATAATACAAATAATTATAAATAAATAAATAATAATAACAATCACAATAAATAAGAATAATACTGTTATTTGAATGCAGCTCATCCAGTGCAGCTGACAGACTCAGGATACCAAAAATGTCACTTTTATAACATAAAAGTGTTTTCCTCACAGCAGTGACATCCAGAGCTTGCTGACATTTTTTATCAGCACTTTCCTTGCTGATTTGAAGGTTGTTCCCTGTTAAGTTCAGAGATTTTCCCTCAATTCTTCTGCTGGACAAGGGGAAATGCACTTTAGGTGAGGTGAACTGACAACCATCACCTCAGTGGGTTATTATTGTTTATGACGTGCAATTTAAAAGCCAAATTTTCCAACAATTTATGGATGCAATTATGCACCTCATTTGCACAGTTATTTTAGCCTGATGTATAATATTGGCTAACTGCAAGTTCAGCAGGGCTGGAACAGCCCCAAATATTCCCTGGTGTGTTTTTCCAGGGGATGAGGCCACATTTAACATAATCTCTTCTAACTACAGTGAGCAGCAAGTCAGCCCTGCTAATAGCTTCACACCAGCTAAAACCATGTTATTTTTCAAGGTGAGAACACCTATTATCCTCAAGAGAAGAAATCTCCTCCGACTTTGGAGTTTGGCAGGAATGGGCACTGGTCAGACAAAAAAAAAATGAACAGCACTGAGCAACTGAGCTGCTCCTTTTGAAGTGCAGGTCATGGGAGAAGCACAATTTGGGAGTTCTCATTTGGGTTTTTGCAGGTGACACAGAATTCATGGGTATAATACACAATGTATTTATCCACTGGCTCATCAGCAAGGATTTTGGCAAATTCTTTCAGAGCCCACAGCCCTCTGAAGGGTGCAAAAGGGTTTGGACAGGCTTGGAATTCCAGCAGGGAAAAAGAAGTGTTGCAATTGCTGCTGTCAGCCTGCCCAAAGCCAGGCCAGCCATGGGGCCAGAGGTTTGCCCACAAAACTGATGTTGTTGAAGGATTTTCAGGAAATCGCTTCAAGAACTCAAGATGAGACCCCCTGAGTGTTTGGCTTTGCCCAGTGCTGCTCTGGGGAGTTGAAAGCTGAAGGTTTCAGAGCAGAGGGGTCTCTGTTGCTGTTAAAAGCCCCAAATCCCCTGGTGGCAACAGGAAAATAGAAATAAATAGAAAAGAGCAATCCTAGCACTGCAATGACTCATCCTGGTGGTTACCAAATACTTCCACAGCTCAGCTGAGCTGAATACTTCATAAAAGAGATTAAACTGAAGAGGATCCATATGAAAATGTGGATTCCAGAGGTTTATGGGCAGCCCATCTGGCTGGAAATCACTGACAGGGTTCTTGCCTGACTACATCGTGTAACAGAATGGTCACATCCCATAGCAAGACAGAAATGACTCATTTCATTTCATGGTAAGAGAAATCCTGGATGATGTTGAAGTTTTAGGAACTCGAGCCACTCATGTGCCTTCACTTTGGCTTCGTGGTCTTTAAAACCTCTGAAATAGCTTTGAAGAGAGGTTATTTATTAAAAAAAAATAAAAATTAACTGAAATTCAGACATTAACACAAAATAGACACACGAATATCTGCCCTGAATGAACATTTCACAAATATAATTCAAATAACAAATGAGCAGCACAGCACAAGGCAATGCTGTCATGATTATGGAGCTTAAAACTATTTTCTCCAAGCTTGCCTGCCTTCAAAGATATTTAAAACCTGCTTCTCCTCCAGCATGTATTAGTGTCAATCAAAAATAACTCTGCTCAGGTCAATGGATTTACACAATTGCAAAATTAGTATAAGTGAGAGGACAATCAGAGCTTTTGTATACTACAAAAATCTCTCTTAATAGCAACAGCAATAGAGAAGAAGGAGGTGGGAGGTGCCTTTCCAGGACAGGCTGGGTGGATAAACCAGAAAAACCTGCTGAGCTGGTGAGTGAGGAGTTGGAGGAGGAGCTGCAGCATTAATTTAACCATTCATTCACTCCTTTAAAATTCCCCCTTTGCTGCATTTCCCTTCATCTGGCACACTGAGCAGTAATTGGGTTATGGGTTTAAAATCAGAGTGCGGGGATGTGGTGTCCATCACACAGATCCAGAAGAAATATGGAAGTTCAGAATTACATCCTGGAGTGGGAGCAGTGGTTTTTGGGGTTGGGGAGGTGTCACAAAGGATGTCCCTCCACCCTGGGGGTCTGCCCAGTCCTGGGCTGCCTCCTGCAGCTCCAGCCCCAGCACTGGGCAGCTGGGAGGGGGGGCTGGAGGATCCCTGGGGTGGCTCCAGGGAAAGGTCCCTGAGGAGGAACATTCCCAGCAGCAGATCATGTCACAGGATTCAGGGACATTGGTGACCAGGCAAGGGGACATCAGGAGAGGGGACACCACCTGTGGTGGCTGCCCAAACCAGCTGTGACCCCCTGATGCCTTCCCTGGCTGGGACAGGCAAGGTGAGTCAGTCAGGGCATGGAAAGCCACGGACAAAAGGGAAGGAGAAGACCCAGCACAGAGAACCTTTGTGTTGTGTGACCCCCCAGATGTGCCAGAAATGGATTTGTTCAACTCTTGTAGCAGGCCAGATTCCCAGGCCACAGAAGCTGCCAAAATTGTCATTAAACATCTTTGATTGGAAGCCTTGATGGACTCGAAGACAAAAATAATTAGAGATGTGTGGAGAAAACTCGTTTTTTTTCACAAATGAACTTCCCTGGCCAGAGAAGGTCCATGTTTGGAGTTAAGAAATGGATCACTTCCCTACAGAAGAGGGATTGCCCCACATCAATAGATACTTCAACCTTGCCAGCCAGAGAGGCAAATCCACTTATTCAGGACAAAATATAACTTCCTTAAAAGTGCTGGGGCTTTGCCAGCAGCTTAAGCCACAAATAATTTACCCAGAGAATATGAAGTCAACAAGCTCTGGAACTGTGGGAACTGCAACTGTTGAATAAATCATTTGTGAATCTCATTGAAGTAAGGACAATTATAATATCCCAAAGTAATGGAGGGATCAGTATATTCCAGATAAGCAGGGATCAGGCTCTCAGCTGAGAGCAGAGCAAGGCTTCACTGAAGGCCTCATTCCTCTGTCACTTTGGGAAGTAGAACAAGCACTTGGGGAGTTTATTCTCTCTTTTTGATGCCTCAGGACTTCATCTTTTATATTTTTCATCTATTTGTAACCCCGCAGTTCTTTAGTGTAGAACTCTGAACTCCATATCCAGGATCAGCTGCTGCTCTCCCATTTTGGGCAGACACAACAATTCCTCTCCAGGCCTGGCAATCCAGGACATCTGAGTGTCTGAGGCCCTGAGAGATGGAAACAAAAGTGAGTTGGGGGGGAGCAAACCTGGGAGTAAATGCCTTCATTACCTGAAGCTGTAATTGGAAGATGAACCCCCAATATGCAAATGGACCAAATTTATAAAAATATGAAAACTCGTGACCCATTGTCCATTTTTGGGTGTAGCCCCTGGGGGGCTTTGTCTGCTCTAATGCACCTGAAGGCCCCTCAATAAATAAAACTGCTTTTTATTCCCTTAATTTTGTCTGGTTTTAGGTAGTCCCAAAAAGGCCTCATTTTGGGCTCACACTGAACTGCTTCAGAGTTAATTGATGGAGCAGAGAGCAGTTCTGAAGGATGTAAGAGCTGCTTTTGAGCTAATGGGACAACGAGAGCTCTCCCACAGGAGACAGGCCCTGGCACAGAGGATGCATCCCCATGTCCTGCCAGTCCTGCCCCAGGAGTCTCAGTCTGTGCTGGCAGAGTCTCTTTGCCAGCCCAGGATTACCCTGGAGCCACATTTCTCCAGTTTCTCTCTGTGCCTGTGCAGAGCCTCCTCGTGCTCCCTCCCAGCTGCTTCCACTGTGATTTTTGGCTGCAGGGAAAGGCCAGGGATGCAGGAGACAAAAATTCCTCTTCCCAAATCTTCCTCCTCCCTCTCCCCCAAGCTCCTGTCCCAACCCTGCCTCGGTGTCCCTGCAAACTGAACCTGTCATGTCGTGATTTGGGGTCACCACCCTCCTGAAAACCTGTCTGAGCTGTTGCCTGAGAATAGGAGCAGGTTGGGTTTTTACTTTTCCCATCCAAGAGAAAATCAAAAAGTAGAAAATACAAAGCTCTGAGTTCTTTGACATTTTTATTCCAGTTTCATTCCCTCCAAGGCTCCCCACCACAGTTCAGTGGGGTATTTTACCTTCTGTCCTGCTCTTGCTGACAAACAGCAAGAGGTAAATTTGGACACATCATCCCAGCTCTAAGAGAGTTCCTTATTTCATTTCTCAGCCTCCTGAGGCTCTAGGAGGGAATCCCACCTCCAGACAGCTCATAAAGTCATTTGTGACACAGGATGTCCCAGTTACTATACAGGAATGTTGAAAGCATTTGATTTTCTCCCCTTTGATTTTTATTGGTGGAGCTCCCAGTGCTCTGTGAGTAATTACACCATTTGCTTTATGTCTTGCTTTTCTAATGACTAATACAAAAATATATGTACAAGCAAATGGAAGCGTATTACTGAGTGATTAACAATGGACAATTAGGATTAATTAAGGCAATTATTTTAATAAATAAGAATTAGTAAAATATATCCATAAACAAAGCCGTGGCACATATTTAGCAGGGCTGATGCAGGCTGAAGAAGCAGAATTGTGACAACTGGGAGCAGGGGCAAGGAGGAGACAGAGATGATTAAAGAGAAATGGTTGTGTACATAAAAAATGTAATTAGGCAGAAGACAGAATGTGCATATCCAGAGTGCCCCATCCCTGGCAAGGCTGTTTCATTTCATCTGTTACCACTAGAAATGGCATTTACACCCAGCCATTCCTGTGGAACCACGGCCTTCAACTTCCATCTCTTTCACAGTCGTGCAAAGAGGTCACAAAGGCATTAAACTGTCCTAGGAACAACAGGAAAATCATTCTCTCCCATCCCTTTTTAGTTCCTCAGTTCTGGGAGCTGCTCACAGCACCGAGGGGGTGATCTGTACTGGAGACTCTGAGCTAGGAGTGAAATTCTAAACAAGATTTGCTCTGACAATGCTGAAAGCAAAGAAAATATAATATTTCTTTCAGGACTTCTGCACCTATTGATGACATTCTTTAATATTTGATTTTTTTATCTGATTTTGGGTGAGCTGAAGTTTGTCTGTTGTTGTTTCATCCTGCCCCAGATTCCTCAGCTTCCATCTCCTCTGGAAAGGACCAAGCCTGGAGTGGCCACACTGGAGGATGATCCTGCTCCCGTGGCACCACAAGTGAGAGTTTTCTCTGAGGCTAATCTGCCCAATTAAATGGATATGGTTAATTACTGGGCAATGCCAACCTTTGGCACACTCAGATCAGCAGAGAGAAGCCAGTGGAGCTGTAAACTCAAAGCAAACCTCAAGGTTTGATGTCCTAAACCAGTGCCAGCAGCTTTCCTCTCTACAGCAAAGTGTTTGAGTAGATTGGAGTGCTTAAATCACAATCAAAGGTCAGTAAATGGTAAAAGTTTTAATAACCAGAGTTTTGGGAAAGGACAATGAAACCCTGAGAGTGGTGCCACAGAACAAGGATATGGTGTTCCCAGCCCTATTCTGCAGTGTTTCCCCTGGATTAAAATGCAGTTGGCTCCTTTTTGGGTGGGATGATTTGGGGTGTAAAGCTGTCAGGGCCACAACCATGCTCTCCCCTCCTGCAGCACAGCCCAGCTGCTGGCTCAGCTCTGCTTTTTTGTTGGGAAGAACTCCCAGTCCCAGCAGAGCCTCATAAAGAACTCTGGGCCCTTAAATCAACCTGATTTCTGTGGGTGCTGAAGGTCAGCACAGTGACAGGAGCACAGCTCACAAACCAAACCCCCAGCAGAGACTTTCTCAAATTTGTGCATTATTCTGTTTGAGAGCTTTGTCTGCTCTTTTTGGCAGTGATTCAACAACAGGTTCAACACGTGGGTGAGGATTTTCCTGAGCTGGTGCCTCAGTTTGTTATTTTGCAGCTGAGTTTTTGGTGGTTATCAGAATTTCCTCTATGATCAAGAGTTGTGGATGGGAAGGGACTGAGAAAAAGACCAGAAAATGCCCCAAGTCCAAGCTGGAGGCCTCCAGACATTTCACTAACTGGAAAACTGCATGATTTGAAGGGTAAATTAATGTGTTATACCAGAGATTAAAAGAAGTCTGCTTCAATCTGTTCTCAGGGAACAACAAAAAGGCAAAAATATCTCTTCTTTTTTTTTTTTTAGCCCAGAAGAACATCAGAATGATATTTATCTCCCTCTTGGGAGGGATGGAATTTATTTTAATTCATAAATATCTGAGTTGTTCCTGTTCAGAAGCTGCCTGAGAATCCAGAGAGGATGGGGAGCTCCCAGTTTAGAGCCATGCTGATAAATCCAGGCAGTGCAGCTCCCTCCCAGCTCCCAGCCATGGATATTCCCAGGGAATATCTTTCCTGGCTGCCTCTGGAACCCCTTCCAGACTGCTTTTAAACATGTTCTGGCCATTTGATTGAGCCATCATTTTATCACATGGCTTTTGTAACCTCTCTTTCTCTTGCCTCACTCCCATGCTGCCAATAAATCCCAATTTCCCTCTGCCACCCACGGGTTTGGAGGGGTTTTGGAGGTTTGAGGGAAAGAAGGGGATCTCAGGGTTTGCAGTTTGGGGTCAGTGCTTTAAATTTCACCGTGTGAGCAAACACAGGAAGGGTTTTCTGTGCAGGTTTTCAGGCAGAGCAGCCCCAACAGGCAATTTCCTGTCCTAAGTAGTGTTATAATTAGGATTGCCACTGGAATGAAACACTCTGTGCCCAGGTTATGGTGTTACACCATGTTAGCATTTAATTGTCACACCTGCCAGCCTTCCACACCCCCACATTTGGAGTGGGGAGCTTCTCATAGGCTGCTTTTCACAGCCTGGCTTTAAATCCCCTCTATTACTCCTCAATAAATATTGTATGTATATATTGTATTTGTTATGTATTACATGTATGTATTTATTGTGTGTATGTGTATTGTAGTGAGTGTATCAGCACAGGACAGTGGATAAATCATCACAGACTTTGTGGTTATTTATTATCTGTACAAACACACATTTATCAGCAGCTTGGCTCCAGCAAAGCAGGAATGCCAAGAGAAAATATTTGGATTTGGTGATCAAGAGCAACCTTTCCAATCCAGCTGTGCCAGCCCAGGAATCCTCCCCAAAGTGATTCAGCTGGAGCTGTCCAGGTTTAGGGGATCACAGTTTGTGTTCCCACTCTGGCAAAAAGGCACTTGTGACACCAGCAGCAGCATCCACGGGCAGTTTGTAATTCCAGCTTTCCACGGCTGCCCTTTAGGCTCACAGGGCAACCAGGTGATGCTGGAAAGAATAAAATGCAGAATAAAATGAAGAATATAATGAAGAATAAAGTTAAGAATAAAATGAAGAATAAAGTTAAGAATAAAATGAAGGATAAAGTTTAGAATACAATTTAGAATAAAATTAATAATAAAATTTAGAATAATATTAAGAATAAAATATAGAATAAAGTTAAGAATAAAATTAAGGATAAAATGAAGAATTAAATTAAGAATAAAATTTAGAATAAATTTTAGAATAAAATTTAGAATAAAATGAGGGATAAAATTAAGATAAAATTAAGAATAAAGTGAAGAATAAAATTAAGATTAAAATGAAGATTAAAATGAAGAATAAAATGAAGAATAAAATGAAGAATAAAATGAAGAATAAAGTTAAGAATAAAATTAAGGATAAAATGAATAAAATTAAGATAAAATTAAGAATAAAATTTAGAATAAATTTTAGAATTAAATGACAAATAAAATGAAGAATAAAATGAAGAATAAAATGAAGATTAAAATTAAGAATAAAATTTAGAATAAAATTAAGAATAAAATCGAGAATAAAATTAAGAATAAAATTTAGAAGAAAATTAAGAAGAAAATTAAGATAAAATTAAGAGTAAAAATAAGACTAAAAATAAGAATAAAAATAAGAATAAAATCAAGAATCAAATCAAGAACAAACTGCAAGCTGCAGGCCTGCCTGGTGTGTGAGGAGCTGTTTGTGTGGGGATCATTGCAGGAGCCTCCCCAGTTCATTAGGAGCCGACGGAAGTCGTGCAGCCCCAAATTCCTGCCATTTCATCTGGAGAGGAGAGGAGGCCTCTGGCGTGTAACCAGATCTGTGCCCTGCTTTAGGGCTCCCTGATCTTTGCCTTCAGACTCCTGGCCAGGATTAATTTACATAGGGCTGGAAACAAGCGTGGCACTGGCCGCCGGCTTGGGTTACACGCAAGGAACACCAATAAACTTCCTGGTGGAGCTAATAAAGGAAATTGGGGAGGAAGGAACAGTCTATCAATTATCAATAGGGGAAAAGATGCAGGAATCGGGCGAATTAAAGGAAAATTCAAATGCAAACCAAGGAGGTGAATGTTGGGGTTCAAAAGGGGACTCGGAGCTGCCTCTGATTTTGAGTGAAGTTCCATTTACAGACTGGCAGCAGAAGAGAAAAATAAGCCCAGAGACAGGGAGAATAATGGCAGGAGACAGCACATTCTGGAAAGAAAGGGAAAAGGGATGATTTATTCCTAGCTGGGAGAGGTGGAGGTGTGCCACTTTTCATAAGACATGGGAAAAAAATGCTTTTAGGGGGGATTTTCTTGAACCATTTGTTCACATCATTGTTTTAGTGCCACTCCTATTTTGCTCTGATCACCAATAAATGAAAATTTAAAATTAATTGTTTGTAGCTTTTATTAATTCCAGTGAGAACAGTGCTGAACCTCCGTATTCAGTGCTGAAAATGGAAGAAGACAGAACTCGATTTTTGTGGGGATTTTCCCCATCACCACTCTCCAGTTAATGGATTTTTTTTTTACCAATGGCTCAATCTGCTCTGTTCCCCAGAATGCCTTCCTGCATCTCAAACACTGATACTTTCTACCTTGGATCTAAGTTTTCTTCCAAATTGGGGTCGTTATCCTTTTTGCAACCTATTTCTGTTTATTTAATAATAATAATAATAATGATAATAATAATAATGATAATAATAATAATGATAATAATAATAATATTGGTAACTTTATTCTCTTTTCACATTCAGATTTCACACCAACCCACAAGAAAGATTAAGAACAATATCCAAGAGAGCAAAAACAAATATTTGATCTTGCAGGGCGCTTCCATGAGGTCACGAATCAGAAAAAAACAGGGCCAGAAAGCCCAAAAATGGGACACACCCTAAGCCAGGCCTAACTCTGAGCACTCTAAGTCCCTTTTTGGCAGATGGGCTGAGCAGAGGGATTTCCTTGGCCAACAAGGCGCTCACAATTTGTGCTTTTCAGTAGTCGGAGTCAGGATTGGGAAAGTTGTTTATTATTCAACCCTCTCTTCCAAAGCAGGGGAAACGCTGTTTATAAGAAGCTTCAAAAGCCTCTGTCACAGCTATCAAGGCTCCACACTCTGTGCCTTTGCCAAGTCAAATTAGGTTATTTTACTTGATATTAAGTTTGACAAGCAAAGAGCCTGTGAAAACCAGAATCCCAACTGGGCGTGCCTCCCACAGCTCGCTCCGTTTTTTGAGGGCTAAAATTCCTACAGTAGCCCCATTCTGCACTCTCGTATTTCTGTCTGTATTTATCTTGTCTGGAAATTCCCCTCACCGTGCCCTAGACATCTTCTAATATTCAGATTCTCCAAGAATGTGCCCAACTCTGTTTTGGCAAACCGGTCTCACCGCACAGGGATGTCTCTGCGGGCTTTGGTTTTCTGTTTGCCTCCACAGATGATAAATTTATTATCATGCTGATTTGCAGGGCCACTGAGTGTATCAGACTCGTGGGCTCCTCCATCCTGTGAAAATCCCCTTCTGTTGCATCATTTCCTGGTGAGGATTGTGCCAAGCCCGTTTGGGTATGAACAGCCATGGATATTGAGGCAAAATATTAATAACTTATTGTATTTTTAGAAAGCAGGACAAGCTCTTTGAGGACAGAGGGAATGTGGAAGATTTCACTCCTTACTGCCTTGCACTAATTTGCTTTGATCATGGTGAAAACAGAATCAGGCCTTTGAGACCCACAATGGTCCAAAATCCTATTTAATCAAATCGTATTTGAACTTTACTGAGTAAAGCTGTGAATGTTGGCCTAAATGTTTCCATGGATTCTCCCCCATCACTTTGGGAGCCCAACCCCAGGACAGCTCCATCAGTGTCTGGCTTAGCACTCTCCTTTCAGTGTTTGTGCTTTTGCTTGGCGTGGCCACCAATACTGAAGCAGAATTTCAAGATATTCTTCAAGAGATTTCAATATGAACCTGCATTATCATAGAAACGTGAAATAATCAAATTATAGAACAGGGTTGGAAGGGATTTTAGAGGTCACCTAGATCCAATCCCCCTGCCCTGAATCATTCCACAAAGAGGGAATATTTCCCCCTTCTCTGACAATGCTTTGTGCTCCAGGGAGAGCAGCTGACAGAGGGAAAAGGAGCCCTGAAGGGGCTGGTGGAGCTCTGTGTGAGGGGTTATCCTGATTTTCCATGCCCTTTTCTGCCATTCCCACAAGGCTGGGATGGAGCAGCCTGAGAGATCCTTGACTTTTCCAAGCCATCAGGGAGTCAGGGATGTCTCTTTGCACTCTGACTCAGAGCTGATGGAGGAAACCCTAAAAAGCATGATCCCACCACTGCAAATTGCACTGGGCTGGCGCTGAGTGTCTGTATCACATCCCAAAGCCCAAATCAGGGCTCTTTCCTTGCCACAGAGGGGGAAATGAAGGAGAAACACAGCAGGAGAGGAGTTGTGCAAGCAGAGGCTGCAGTTTTATAAGGAGCAGTGGGTCAGGGTGTGTAAATTTAACTGTCACACTCACGTACAATTGAAGGCCACATAAAAAGTCTGAGAATTCCACTTTATTGACTCCTCAGTAAATGCAGTGAGCACCCCAGGAGAGGGTCTTGTCTTACATCCTGGGGATAATGTCCCTGCTTTGGGATTCATAAACGGGGTCTGGGCAGGAAGAGGGGATTATGGCAGCAATGTGAGAATCCACCACGAGGAATATTTACAAGCTATAAATCCAGCTGTTAATTTCAGGTTATCAAAAACAATCACTGTCTCTCAGCTCTCAAACAACATCTCATCATCATCATCACCACCATCATCATCATCATCACACCAGTAATCAGCCACTGCAGAATGAACACACATTAAAGCTGAATTTCCTTAAGTGCATTGTGCTATTTCCTTCAGTAAGCATTGAATCCCAGCCTCAATTAACAAGATATTTCTTGCTTAGGCAGGAGAGGGGGCAGGAGGGGGAGAGGTCTTCGAGAAATACACACAGAGCTTTCAGGAAGCAGAAATGTGTTTGTAATTTGCAACAGGAGGGAAAATAAAAGGCTGAGAAGAAAGATTGATTCCAGTTTTCAGACTATTAAATCAATGTCAACTTATCAAATCCTTGTATTTCCTGGAAGGAGAACAAAGGTAACATAAATGAATATGTTTCCAGATTTGTGATCTGTTTACAGTTATATTGTGCACTTATTAGCAGTGTGTCTATTCAACCACAATTAGAAAGACTTCCCTTTTTCCTTTGAGTTTCATGTGTAAATTTGTACTCAGAGGAGCGATAAACAAAAATCAATCTCTCCAGGAGCTGTTCAGACAAGCACCCTTCAGACTTTACTAGCAGCAGCTGTGCTGAAATGCTTCCCCAACCACAGGACAGCAGCTGCCAGCTGTTCTAACCCTGCTCAGAGCTCCTGCTCTGCCTCGCAGCCTTGTCCCACAGCTCCAGCTCCCAGGCATCAGCTCTGAGCCTTTTCTGCATTTCTTTTATATAGAAATGCTTAATGAGGGTGCAATTCTGTCATCTTGAGATGGAGCCACTGCCCATCCAGAACAGGGTGACAACAGGGCACAGCCAGAGCCCTACAAGGGACAAACCCCCATCCCATTGCCAGGGTAGTCCCATATCCCAAACCTGCAATGAAAAAACCTTTTAGAGCATCAAACATCTGCAGTTTGGGTTTCAACACGTTCCAAGTTGTGGCAGAGCTGCAGAGTCTGATCTTTTTTTGGCTTTCTTCTCCATCAGTCTTGTTTTCTAATTTTGTACTAATCAGCTTTTATTGTCTCAAGTGACAGGATCTTTATGCATCCTTGGGGATAATGATCTACGGTGCTCTCGAGCTGTCATTTTGATGAGAGATTGACTGGGTTGAATAAACAGGTCAATCCCAACATAAAGATTATCATTGAAAATCAGCTGTCAGAGGCCCTGCTTAATTTATTCTGACCTCATATCACAGAAAGCAACACGAATCCTTCTGGAAATACCAGGATAGCTCTGGCTCAGTTCCAGCCCTGACAGAGATATTTTGATCAATGGCTGGGCAGGTTCCTCTTACAATGAAATGAGGCGTGGTGTGTCTTCAGCAGAGCCCAACAAATCATCGCATGCTGCTTGTTCTTCTCAGTCCTTCCTCTGTGGAACAGGATCCAGCAGATTGGGTTCAGAGCAGTCCTGGGGACAGAGATTCCACTGGATTTCACACCAAAATCTTCACTGCTCTTTTTCCCACGGCTCTCTGCTCCTCGTGTTTTGCTTCCCCTGTGATGGTTGACAATAAAGTCTCAAAAAACACAAGGGTGAAGTGAAATGACTGCATCTCTCAAACTCTGCATTTTGAAACCATCTTTTGCCATCTAGAAACTCTCAATCTGTAGGAAAATGGATGCATTTCCCTAGGGTTTTTTGCAGAACCAATATGATTTTCCCAAGTTGCTTAGCTGCTTATTGAGGGAAAAGATCATTTAGAGAGGCACAAATTTCCTGCAGCACTCTGACCAACCTGATCTCTCCACTCCTCACAGGACACCAGAAAAACCAGGCAGTACAACACCATTAAAAGAGAAACTTTTTCCAGGACAACTTCACTTGAGCAGCTTTTAAGCTTTTTTTTCCCCCCATCCCTGTGGTGTGATGGGTGTCTTTTAGGTGGCCAGAATATCAAATTTAAGTGAGGAAGACCTGGGAATGAAATCAGAGAGTGGACAGATGTAAAATGCTGTGAATGGGTGCAGACATCAACCTCCAAATATCTGGGTGGATGAATATTTCTGTGGAATAACCTTTTTGGGACAGATGTCTCGGTGACTGCCTCTGCTCCTGGGCTTCTTCTGCTTTCCCCTGAAGCAGCCTGAGTTGCCAGGATGATGAGGGGCTGGATTTTGGGTTGAAATCCTGGAGCACCTCCCATGTGAGACACCAGCTGTGCCTTGGTGTTGGAAAAGACACCCAAAAGGAAGGGGAGATGGGAGGACGAGTTCCTCAGGCTGCTGATAAAGGGATTTCTCGTGGGGTGATGATTCAGGATGCACAGGGTTTGCCATAATTGTGGAGTGATGCCTGCCCAGGTGGCTCCCTCCACACCGTGCCCAGCCAGGGATGGGAGGAGACACTTCCAGCATGGGGTTGGTGCCTTTGGCTCCTCCATCTCCACCCTCCTCCACCTCCAAATGTTCTGAGGAGCCACCAGTCATGAGGACACATCCACAGGTGATGTCTCTGCTTTTTATCCTTTACAGCTGGAACTGCTGGGGTTTTACTGTCCCAGAAGCTTCCTGTGACATGAAGGCTGAAGGAAACTTCGAGTGTCTGGAAATTAAACCAAACCAAACATCAGGATTATAAACCCTGGTCCTTTTGGCTTGTGCCTGGTCCATCCCACCAACCAGGAGATGTCCCAGCTCCAGCAGCCCCTTCTGCCTGCTGTCTCCAGCAGGAATTGCTTCCCTGGTGCTTGCACAGAAGAAAGCAAAGCCCAGCACTGTGTGAAGCCAGGCAGCCCTGGGGGGCCGAGGGGGAAGGGAAATGAAAGAACATTTCAAATAAACAAATACACATCCCAGGAAAAGCTCTTCCCAAGAATGTGCAGGGAGCTGCCTGCAATCAGCTCATCAGCATAATTGTTTCTAATTAGGTTCCAGAGGCACCTCACGAACAGAGGATGGGGCAGGGGTCTGGGCAGTGCAAAGAGGAAAGACCTTGCAGTGCTGTATTAATGACAATCATAACTCTCTGCACAGCCAGGGAGGCTTCTGCTCTAATTAGAACCATTCTTGCTGAAATGGGAGGCGACATGATTTGTGAAAAAGACACCCTCAGCATGTAATTTTCTATGTAACAAATCTAGAAAGATGGATGCTCTTTGATCTCGATTCTCCTGTTATTGCTGTTCACACTGGGAAGGGCTCTTTAATGAAACAATCTCGAGGTAATTTACCGCCTTTGAAGTCCTGAAATGTGCTGCCAACAAAATTTCTGGTTTAGTGGAGGCTGCTGCAGCAGTCACTCAGGGTTGCTTAATGGAGCACCAAAACTGGAACATCAAGACATCAAAGGTGAAGGTGCCATGTGATTAATAAACTGAGCTATTCATTTGTTTCTGCCTCAGAGGCAATCTGACAATTTATTGTCACCGGCTAATTTGCACTTTGTGAGTACTTGCTCTTGCTAGTTATGCTGCCTATAGAACAAGATAAGTGATGTTTACACGGAGAGGGGAGGAGAATAGACCCTTTTCAAATCTGGGCAAGAGGAGGGAGAGTAGAGGTGTTTTCCAAAATGACTGTGGAAGCAACCCAGACTGTGGAATTTTATAGAGGGGAAGCAGGGCCGAGGGGGGGACTCATTCCTGAGTTATTCCCTGCCCTCCCCCTGCTGCCTTTGACCATCTCCTTGTTTACACACAGTTGCCAGGAAGCAAATCCCAATTAAAAGTGGATTACAAGGCAATGAAACAGCATTGTTATGAGGGAAGAGTTACACCAATCCATTTCTTTTTAATTTGATGGCCAGTCCAGGGGGTTCAGTGACACTGGGATGGGGAAGGTGGGTCTTGAAAATCCCTGCTGACGTCTGTGGTGGCAACACAGTCTGGTTTTTGAGGAGAGGTCTTTCCTCCTGGAAGTGCCCAGGTAGGAGCTCCACCCCAGCAGGACTTCCTTGCCTTGAGAAAGCCTGAAGAGAAAAGAAACAACCCCCCCAAAAAAAGAGAGGAAAAGGTGTTTTCCCAGGGAAAGTTACAGCTTTGCTCTCATAATGAAGGCTGATCACCTTTGTGACCAAGTGAAAACAAAATATCTGTCAAAGAATTCCGGGAATGCAATGGGGATGTGGAGTCTGATAATGCTGCCTGCAACGAGGAGGAGTCTGGGGGAATCCAAAACATGAAGAGCAGGGAGAAATAGAGTCGGTGCCTCCCAGATTAGATCTGCAGATGGATTCTCCCTCCCTGCTCCCAAAAAATCCCCTTTCCATGGCTCTGCCCAGGCAGGGGAGGGCAGCTGGATGCTGATCTCTCTCCTTCTAGGGCACAGGAGCAAGGGGCATCCTCTGGAGGATGCTCAGGAATTTGGTTTGATGGGTGCAAATTGGCTGATGAATTCTACTAAGACACCTTCACAAAGTTTATATCCAGCTCCAGGTTTCCTGCCGAGAACTGGGAATGGGCAGCTCCAAATCCAGTTCTGGCATTTTCAAAATTAAGACAAACCAAGTTCAACTTTGATTTTTTGAAAATCATGACACAAATCTCAGGTCAGAAGAGCCCAAGTTCTGCCTAAAGGGCGAGTCTGGTCGTGTTGGGTTTTTTCATTTGGGCTTTTTGTGGTGGTTTTTTTTTTAATGTTTTTTGAGGATTTGGTCCTCTCCTGTGCTACAAGCACAGATTTCCCTATCCCTTCATGGCAGCTTGTCCAGGGAGAGACCACGAGGTATTTGTAGGGTTTATGGGCGCTGTGCCCACAGGGATATTTCCTAAGGCTGGCACCCAGGCCAGGCAGACACCCCAGAGCCCTTGAACACAAACCAGAACCCTCCAAAACTTCCACCTTGGGCTGCCCCAGCACCCAGGGATGTCCTGCCACACCCAGCACGGAGCAGCCAGCCAAACTGGTTCCACTGGTGGGGTGAGGTGGTCTCGAATTCAATTCAGAGCAGGAATTAATGTGCCAAACCAGTTCAGGGGAAGATCTCCGTGTGCCAGCCCGGGATGTCACAACCACCACGCTCTGTGTGGGCACAGCTAATATTTATAGGCAACCTCTTCATGAACTGGCTGCAAACTGGGTTCATGGGAGAAAGGTAGGCAGGGCCTTTGGGGCTATTTTTGGGCCCTACTATGAGGCTGGAGGAGCCTCTTTGACAGCTCCTTGCCTTCCAGTGCTGGGGAGAAGGGAGTTCAGAGCTATGCAAAAACTCAGGAATAGTAATTAAAAAATCAACTGGAGAGCTGCTATCAAACCTCTGAAAGGTATTGTTCGATGAACTGTCTAAGCTGGAGGCAGCAATTTGGCTCTTTGTGAACCCCTGAACATCAAAATCTAAATTTTCACAATCAAAATGAACCACAAGCTGCTGCACAGCAGAAAAGAGTGGCTGTATTTTTCTTTTTTCTTTTTTCTTCTTTTTTTTTTAAAGAAGTCTCATCTCTTTGCTCTATGGGGGTTAACTTGCAGCATCCTGGCTCCTGTCACTTAAAAAGCACGATAAGACTTCAAAGAGTACAGTGCAAGGCAGATACAGGCAGGCAACAAAAACCGGGGCTAATAAGAAGCTTGTAAAAAAAGCAACAACAAAAAAACCCCAGCAAACAACCCCCCAAACAGAAAAGAAACCTTAATGAGATCTTACATGATACAATCACTGTCCATCTTAAATAACCTCTTTTTATTGGCAGGTTTAGAGGACCCCAGACAGCAGCAAAATATTATCTGAGGTCCATAGCCATGGGCATGGAGCAAGGAAAGTGAATTTGAAGAGCTCGCTACATCTGGAGTTTATCAGCTCTTTTCCTGGCTAGTATTACAGTAAACAATTATCTGTAGATCAGGAGACAGCAGGGACTTTAAAGACCCAAATTACAGAGAAAGGGAGAGAGAGAAGGAGAACACAAGAGATAAAAAGGAGCCCGAGCATCTTATCGTGCTAATGAAATCAACCTGACAATCACGGCAGGCTGCGGGGGTATTACAGTGTCTGGGATGAAATGAGCAGTTCCAGCACAGGCTCCTGTGTCAAACAGCAAATAGACACGAAAAGAGAAGAAAAATGGACCGCTAGGGCAAGGCGAGTGATTTATGGGCAGCGCTCGGACGGCTGGGCAGCTTTAAACCCTCCCCGAGCGTGCTGTCAGGAGAACAACATATTCAAATGTTTGCATTAGCATTTCAAGGGGCTGGGAGTGCTCTGCAGCCCCAAAATGCGATTAATGAGGAAATAACGAGCGCCTGCAGCCCTGGTGATGTTTGCGTGCTCAGGAACCGTCACCTGTTGTTGCAATAATCCCGTTTGTTCCGTGGGTAAATTTGCTAATTCCCACTGTTTCCAGCCTTTCTCTCCTGGCTGGCTGCAAACAGAAGCTCCTCCAGCAAAGATTTGGTCCCAAAAAAGCTGTTTTCCAAAATTGTGGGAGGTAAAAAGCACCGTGTTCATCAGTGGAGCAGCTGCAGGAATAAATGTTCAGGTGTGCTCCATTACTGCTTTGGAAAATGTCTTTTTTTCCCCCCTTCACCCACGGACTTTCTGCGTCTTTCAAATGGAAACGACCAAGCCAAATAATTCTACAACTGGAAAAAGATAAAGGGAAAATGGGCTTTGGAGCTGGAAGTGAAATGCTGGAATATTTTGCTTAGCAATGCTTCTGGGATTGCACTGAAATTGCGTTTGTCCAGTTCTACGTTGCACAAAGAGGTTCTGAGACTCCGAAATTATTGTCAGGAGATCCTCAGGTTCACCATCAAATCTCCTTGAGCAGAGCAGGGCTCATCCTGCTCTGAGTCTGAGCTCCAATCACTGAAAAAAATGCACCTGGAGAAAGTGTTCCCACCACAGCACATCCTGATAGAAACTGCTCTCTGTGACCCACCACGGGATGAAGGCAGTCAGTGTGTTACAGACCAAAATAATAGAATTAAAACTTCAAGTATTTGAACTGAAAAATTCTACTTCTTCCTATTTGACACCAAAATCAGTGTCTTGTCTGAGTCCAGCAGGGTTGTGAGAAATCTCACGTGAAAAACTCAAAATACGGAGTAAAGTCGGAAGTGAAGCTCTGAGATTTGCTTGACATGGAGTCAAAAATCAACAAAATAAGAAGGGTCTGATGAGCTGGGGTGGGGGCAGGCAGGCCTCAGCTTTTTGCCACAGGCACCAAGGCACTGCCACAACTTTCCTGAGTAATAAATTCTGTAATCCTTTAATTGGCAGCTACAGATTTGTACCTGTGAGACTGAACACAGTTTATAAAGAAATCAAGTCAAACCAGGAAAAGCAGAGGCATTCATGACTTATTGGTGTGAGGAATCCTTCCCAGGTCCTCCTTCCCCCAGATGGGGGCTGGAGAACCCTGCGGGAAGCAGAGCAATCCATTTATGAGGCAAATACTCATTTTGAATGAATATTTTTGCGTTATTTTGTCCTCTCATCTCCTTTTCCAGAGAAGGTGGGTCCTGGTGCCTTTGGGAAGACAACCAAGGCTGATTTTTGCCCCCATGAATCTCCACATCTCACTGAGGGCAGGGCAGTGCCCAGAGCTGTCCCTTGGGGCTGGGACAATTTTCTGAAGATGCTCCAGCCTGTTTGGCCCATCCTGCTGACGAATCCCAGGCTGCTCTGAGCAGCTCTGCCTGTGCTTTCCCATTGATCTCCAGCCTGGAGATGTCGTTCTGGATCTGTTTGTGTCGTGGGAAGATGTCATCTTGATCTCTCGAATAGGTTTTCAAAGGGTAACATTTTGTTTGAAGGGAAAAGGGATGAGTAAAAAGCAAGTGACAACACTAAATTAGGGTGACTCAAGATGTTTATGTTTGCCCTTCACATTGGCAGCACGACGTGTTGCAGTTCCCATTCCTTCCAATAAAATCTCTTTTTAAATTATGGCTATTGTTGGAACCTACTGTTTAAAAATAAATAAGAACACATTAAGGCTTCTCAAAGAACCCAAATTACCTACAGGGTTGGATTATGTTATTTATACCTCTGTCTAACCTGCATAGGTCAAAACAATTTAAAACCCACTGGAGGAAGAATTTATCTTTTGCTGAGGGTCATGAATGTGGATGAAGAGTGATGAAATATTGAATTACTCTCTGCTCTACGTGGGAAAAAAAAAGGGAAAGCAAAGAGGACATGGCAATGACACAGGAGAGGAGGAAGTAGGTGGAATGGGGAATCCTGGATAGGTTTGCTTTGGAGCAGGTTTTTTTTGCCAGGGCTGGCCCCAGCTGCTTGGTCAAACACGCTGGACCAGCTCCTGCCTCTCTGTGAATCAAGAGGAGTCAAAACTCATCCATTCCATGGGGCCTGTGTCTATTTTTAGCCAGGGAGGGCTTTATCCAAGACAGGTGTGCCACAAAGTTCATTTTCCAGACTTGTTTTTTCAGTGCTGAATTTGCTAGAAGTCATAAACGCTGATAAACTGAGGTAAACAAGGCTTGTTTTGCCCCACACAGCAGCTAAAAATAATTTTGTGCATTAAACAGCACTTGGTGGAGTTGTTTTCTCAACCAGGCAGGTCTCTAGAAACAAAACTCCTGTTGCAAATATTTTCTCTTTCTCCTTCTCCATATAATAAGATTCCATCTCTCTCTCGCTCTCTCTCTTTTTTTCCTGGGGCAGTGCCAGTGCTGGTTTTTGATTTCCCAGACAGATCCATTATCTGCTGGATGTCACATCCTCCTCCTGACACGGTGCCTCTCCGTGGGCAGGGCTGTGGTGAAGGGATTGTGCTTCCTCAGTGATCAGACTTCAATAAAACAGGCCAAAAATACCTTTATGGTGTCCTCTCCAACGTGCACAGGTTAGAGAGAGATGAGGGATTTTCTTTCCTTGTCACTCCGTTCTTCAGCTGAGGAACAAAAGAGGAAGATGGGCAGAGCCAGGCTGGCAAATCCAGCAACAAAGGCACAGCATCTCTCGTTGTTCCCTTCCAGGAGTGGAATTCACCCAGCTGGGCAAAAAGCACACTGAAATGTTATTTTTTTTATAATTGATCAGATCTAAGCTTAGTATTTGGGTTGCTTTTCCCAGTGGATTTCTCCTGGGAGCAATTCAGGCCCGATCAGCTGTGTTTGTGTTTTGAAAGCACAGCAGAGCTGAAGGCATTTCTGTCTGAATGAGATAAAAGAATAAAGTTTGTCCATTAAAGTTGTTAAAGCTTCCATGGCAGTTTCCTCAGGATGGATAACAGGAGCCCTGGAGGAGGAAGAGGAGGAGATTTTGACATTTTCATCAGAATTAAATTGCATTCTGCCTGTCCTGGTCCCCCTGGGTGTGATTCTGCCACACTTCCGTTGCTGAAATGTGCTCAGAGGTTGCACCCCAAAAGTGATTTAATTCCAGAAAAAGGTGAAGTGATCCCTCTGTGCTTCCTGCACACAGAAATGAGCTCTGGCTACAAATATTTCAAATCAACCGGAGATTCTGCAGAAGCAGAGAAGAGCCCTTGATCTGCACAGCACCATGGAAAGCCAGGGTGTAAAATGCTCAGATATTTGTGGCAAACCAGAGGAATTCTCTAAAGCAGAATGAAACAGAATCTCAGCACTCTGAAGGGAGGGAGGGATGGATGGATGGATGGATGGATGGATGGATGGATGGATGGATGGATGGATGGATGTGGATGGATGGATGGATGGATGGATGGATGTGGATGGATGGATGGGGATGGGATGGATGGATGGATGTGGATGGATGGATGGATGGATGGATGGATGGATGGATGTGGATGGATGGATGGATGGATGGACAGATGGATGTGGATGGATGGATGGATGGATGGACAGATGGATGTGGATGGATGGATGGATGGATGGATGGATGATGGATGGATGGATGGATGGATGATGGATGGATGGATGGATGTGGATGGATGGATGGATGATGGATGGATGTGGATGGATGTGGATGGATGGATGGAGACAGAACCACTCCACAGAACCAGCGGGAAGGTCGGTGCAGGATCAGAACTCTCCATTGTTTGGAAAATGTGGATTTTACAGGAGGCAAAAACAGCAGAGAGATGAAAAGGAAGAGGGGAATTCACATCAGCAGAGGGCAGGGATGGTTTCGAGCTTCATTAAGTTGTTTGCAGAGCTGAAATTCTGTTTGGTCAGGATGGCAGGGCCGGGGGTGGCTCCTCAAAGTAAAAGGTTCTTTCTTGTGAGGAAAATTGGCCCTTGGCTGCAGCTCTGACTCACACGAAGCCAAACACAACAACCTGGACCAGCTGCCCCTCTCTGCCTGGAAATGGGAATGGGAGCCCCCAAACTGAGCTGGGATGAGGCGGGGATGAATCCAGGGGGACAATTTTGTCTTTGCCCCGAGCTTTCTGAGGGTGCAGAGCTGAGGAAGGGCAGCTCAGGAGAAATCCCCTCTCTTTTCCAATCAGATATTGTATCAAAGCTTTAACTCAGAGCCAAAGGGATCCTTTTTTAGGGCTAATGATGGTCAAATCTCAACATGTTTTCAGTGTCAGCTTGACTTGAAAGGATCCTGCCAGCAGTCAGAGACTTCAAACATAGGAAAAATTGCCATATTCCTTGAGGTCTCCCATCCTTCCCTTTGCTGGATCTTCTTTCTGCAAACACCAAATCTGAGAGCCCTGACCTCAAAAAACACCTCACCAGGCAAGGTTCTTCTCCTGCCAATTTGGAGTCAAAACTCAGCCCTCCCCAACCCTAGAGGAAACTTTCACCTTGGCTATTCCAGTTTCATTTGTTTTCAAGGTTATTTTCACTGCTGCCGGAGCTCAGGGGAGTTCTGTGCATTATTTACTTATCTTTGATCCATTGTTCCCAAGTCAGACATTCTATTTCTTTCTGTTTTCAGCCAAAATTGTTTTACATCTCTTGTTTTCTTAGTCATGTATTTTGGTTTTGTTTTTCCTCTTTGGCCATCGGGTTGGTGGGGAAACTTCAAATATAAAATGTATAATTATTTGGTTTAGGAACATTAGGGAAAATGAGGAATGAAAGAGGGTTTGTATATTCAAAAGTTTTCTTTCTCCCTGTTATAAATTGAGTTTTTTACCTCGAGGCCAGTTGCTTAAATCACAAGGACTCCCAAAGCCAAAACAAAACAAAAAAAATAGAGCCTGGTGCAAGGCAAAGCACAGTTAAATGGTCAGAAAAAGAATAATCATTTTCCTGGTTTTTTAGTTGCCAGCAGGGCAAAACCTCTTCTTTACATCTCATTTGAGCTGCAGGAGCTCCTCAGCTCATGCTAAATGAACAGTTCAGCTTAATTGCAGCTGAGGAACACTTGAAAGAAGGAAGTTTGGTCAAGTCATTTGTTCCTTTTGCATCTTTATCTTCAGCCTGACATGGGTTTAACCTCTGCTCCTAATCCCCGTGTCAGTCAGGTTCAGCTTTAATCCCAGCAAGTGAAAGTAGCAGTTTGGGTTCTTTTGAGAGGAATAAAATCTCCAAAGGTTGGCACTGAGCTATGGCAGGATGGTGGCAGAAGTTGAGGGGAAGAGGTTTTTTCCTGGAGAACCTCTTGAGGGACAGCAGGAGCCAGGGAGGGAACCTTGGTTTGTTCCTTGAGGAATCCCACCAGGCTTGCAAAGCTCTGTAGAGCTGCTTCTTGTTTATTCACTCTTCTACTGAAGGCAGAGAACGCTGTCCTGACACTTCAGGGGTTCTTAAAGTAGAAGAAAATTCTTGACTTGTAGTCTCTTCCCTAAATTTAGACTCTTAAATCAGGAACCCAGCTGCTCCTGGCTTCCCTTTAGAGCCAAGAGGGAGACAAAGGTGCCTCCAGAGGGAATTTAGACATTGACATCTTGCCATTCACCTCTTTTATCCTCTTTTTCTGTCCCTGGCTGAGTCCAGACTGCCCAGCTGCTCCCATTTCCTTGACAGCTTCTTGCCCATTGCATTCATCTGGCCCCAAAAGTGAAATCCCACCAGGATCCACAAAGCAAATGCATCTTTAGCCCAGAGGAACTCGTTGCCACAAGGTCTGCCCGAGGCCAGAAGCTTTGGAGGATTCCAAAAGGTATCAGATATTTGTATCAGGAACAAGAATAGCCAGGTATAATAATCAAGATTTAAAAAAAAACAAATAAAACTTTTGAGAGAGCTATAAACTTAACATTCTTCAGGGTTTATGTGACCTTCTGACTAAGAAGGGTTTGGAGTGAGTTTTGCACGGTGGAAATTCTCTGGGATTTGTGTTTTAACTCACTTAGGCACTTCTGAAATCCCACCCCCTGGGTCTGCTGGGCTTCTGATTGATCCAGGGTGACATTTGCTGGGAGCATGTGTTTCTAATCATCAAACAATGCACAAATTTGTTTTTAAAAATGGTGGAAAAAAGGTCCTGGATAATTTATGGGTGAATAAAAGACAACAAACAAATAAGAAAAGAAAACTTTTCCCAATAAATAGCCACAAATAATTTGCTCAGCAGGATTCCCTTCCTCAGTTCTGATGTTCTGCATTGCCTTCCTGCCTGCATAAACAAAAACCTTGGCCCTTTCTCTCTTTCTGCTTAGTCTGAGTTTTTTCAAAGGCATCAAAAACATCATGGACGCCTTGGAGTGTGGAGTGATGGTGATGGGCTTGGCTGCAAGAACTTCCACTCTGTGGAACACAGAATTCAAAGCTAATTATTTTACAAGGTACTTCGACCATATTTCTCCAAATCTCCAATTAGGAGCACGATCCAATTTGGGATGCAGCTCATTAAGCGTGCTTTTAATGACTGCTGTGCTCTGAGGAAGTACAAAGCTCAGTGCTTAATAGCTGTCATTGGGGAGGAACCTTGGAGCACAGATCCTCATCAGGACACCGGGAATTGCTGATGGAAATGAAGGGGAGTCCTTCCAAAGAGGTGTTTTCCATGCAGGATGGATGCAGGGAAGCAGTGCCCTCCAGCAGGCAGGGACTGAACCCAGCCACGATTAAAGGATGCAGAGCCTGTAAAAAAGGAGGTGATGCCAAAGAGCTGAGCAGCACCTGTACTTAGAGCTCACAAAGTCTCTCCTCACCTCGGGTGAATAGATGAGCTCACTGTCAGTGAGAAAGGGAGAAGCCTCAGAAGTCTGAGCAGTTCCTTTGTTCGCAGTTTTTTTCCCCCCTCCCTGTGCCTGCAGAGATCACAGCACCTCCTATAAAGGTCACCCACTCCACGCCCTGCACCAGGGGGTGACAATTAGAGCACCCCCGGGAGCTTCTAGTCATTGCAAAATAATTGTTGTGAATTTTTATAGAAGCCTTTTGTGGGATTAATTTTTGTAGGTTTTTTTTTTCCACTCTTTCTTGATCTGTGCAGCTGAGTCACGGAGCTGGAAGGGGCTGAGGGAGCTCCATCACTGAGGGCTCACACTGAGCACCCAGAGCTGCTTTTGTGTCACTGAAACCACGACACTGGAACCTCTGTTCTGTCCCTGGGGCTGCATGTCCATCCCTGGGACTGGAAATGAGCAAATTGCAGCAGCAAGTGGGAGAGAAAACGAACACAGAAGCCCTTTGTGTTCTACAGGCGGCCTTTTTAAATTTACAAAATGTCTTAGAGTTTTTTCTAAAAGCAGCCAGTTAGTCTTTGCTGGCCTTTTATTGGCTTGGCTTTGATCACTTCAATCAGATTTTATAGCTGCCAACACTGAGGAACAGTTACCATCCATGCCATGCTTCTTTCAAGTCCCAGAAACGCTCCCAAAGAAATAATTCACTTCAGGGTTGGGTCTTCAGAGAAGACAAGGGGCCAGATATTAACATGATTGCATCAATTTGGGCCTCATATGCTTTCCCCAGGCACAGAGGGAAGATGAATTTGCATAATTGGGTGGCCCTCTCTGCTCTCTGCTCCCTGTGCCACCCCACAGGGCAGCAGCATCCAGATTTCATTCCTGATGTGGCTCTTGTGGATCCAGTTGGTGCCTAAATGGTAGGAAAATCATTGGAGATGCCTTGCTTGCTGTGCACTGAGAGGATTTCAGACCACAGAGATGGCATTGGGAGAGATTTGCAGATGATCCTTTGGTCTTAGAGGGGGAGAGATGTGTCACTGATGCCATTGATGTCGTGGAATTTATTTTAGCACGTGATTCAGTGCAGCAGCAGGACAGGACATTTCTGCCTTTCTATCAGAATATTTAATCCCACCTTTGCCTCTGCTGGGCTCTCTCACCCCATGTGAGAGAGCTAAAATCCTCTGGGTTTGTAGGCAAGTGGGACAACCATTCATGGCTGGACTCTGTTATTTCCAGGCATCCAAATTACTGCACATCAAGGAGCTGTGGGGCTGCTGCGAAGAAGGGGCTGTTCACAAACCCCAAGGATGATTTCAAGCCCCCCAGCAGGATTTTCTGGAGGTTGTAAAGAGCTCTGGATCCCCACTGCAGCACTGACACCCCTGGAAATGTTGCTTGGCCACAGCATCGCCTCTCCTGCAGTCAGCTCAGATTGTGGAAAGGGAGAATTCCTGCTCAGCTTCAGTTGTGGAAAAGGAGAATTTCTGCTCAGCTCAGACTGTGGGGAAGGAGAATTCCTGTTCAGCTCAGATTGTGGAAAGGGAGAATTCCTGTTCAGCTCAGATTGTGAAAAAGGAGAATTTCTGCTCAGCTCTGATTATGGAAAAGGAGAATTCCTGTTCACTTCTGATTGTGGAAAGGGAGAATTCCTGCTCAGATTGTGGAAAAAGATAATTTCTGCTCAGCTCCAATTGTGAAAAGGGAGAATTCCTTCTCAGCTCAGATTGTGGAAAGGGAGAATTTCTGCTCGGGGAAGCAGAACTTGTGCTACAAATTGCATCAGAGGCCCTGGGTTTCTCAGAGAAAATGCCTAATTGAACAGCAATGAATCTCTAATTCCTCTCCAGGCCTGGCCACCCACCCTCCCAGCCAGATGAGTCCTGGCAGCCACAGGGGGAATCAAGTGGGAAAATATGGTGAGAAGGTGCTTCAGTGAGGAAGATTTGAGGGATTTTCTCCTGGAATCCCCTGCACCATTCCCTTCTCTTCCCTCCACCAGGCTGCACGTGGGCAATGCAGGCCATTACTGATAAAAGCCAGCCAGAAATCTGAATATCATTACAAGGCCTGGTTTGTTTATTGAAGGTTTTAACCACAGACTTGGCCTTGCTCACGGCTTCCCTCATCCTGTGTTAAAAAGCATCCTATGGAGGCAAAGAATTAAAAGCTCATATGTCCTCTGTTTTATCCTGGTTTGATTTATGGGGCACCTTGGTTCCACTGTGTGTGTGCAACCTGTTAAATCACCCCGAGGAGGTGGAGGGATAATACCTGATGGTGAAGCATTTGTTTAAAAAACTGCTGAGGGCAGCCCTGCTGGGATTGGAGATTGGCAGGTGGCGAGATGATAGTTTGATCTTCATTATCTCCTTCTAATTAAATAAAACCAAAGGCACTGTGGGCAGCAAGCAGGCACCTTTTAAATGTTCCACTGCAACAAACACAGATAGCTCAATAAAATCTCTCTGATGCTTTCCATCCCCAGTAGGGCTGGGGCTGATGTCCCACAAACCACTCTTGTCAACTTTGAAGTGCGTTGAGCACACAACTTTTACAGTTTAAAATGTGATTTTTCTTTAATGTGTTGCCCTTTCCCAGTTTTTTTGTCTCAATGCACCGAGGATGGGTCGTGCTGTGGTACAGGCAATGTTCAATAATCTGAGCAAGGGAGAGGAGAGGGAGGCAGCACCCCTGATAATCCAAAATAGATGTAAATGAGGCTAAAAGAAACACAGCTCAAGAAAATCTCTCTGTTGCTTTCCACCCCCAGCAGAGCTTGGGCTGATATCCCAAAAACCATTCTTGTCAACTTTGAAGTACATTGAATACACAACATTTTTAAACATGATTTTTCTCTAATGTTTCCCAGTTTTTTGCCTCACTGCACATCAATGGGTCGTGCTGTGGTACAGGCAGTGTTCAATAATCTGAGCAAGAGAGAGGCAGCACCCTGATAATCCAAAATAGATGTAAATGAGGCTAAAAGAAACACAGACAGCTCAATAAAATCTCTCTGATGCTTTCCATCCCCAGTAGGGCTGGGGCTGATATCCCAAAAACCATTCTTGATAACTTTGAAGTACATTGAACACACAACTTCTTTAGTTTTAAACGTGATTTTTCTCTAATGTTTCCCAGTATTTTTTGCCTCAGTGCACCTCAATGGGTCATGCTGTGGTACAGGCGATGTTCAATAATCTGAGCAAGGGAGAGGAGAGAGAGCAGCACTCCTGATAATCCAAAATAGACGTAAATGAGGCTAAAAGAAACACAGACAGCTCAATAAAATCTCTCTGATGCTTTCCACCCCCAGTAGGGCTGGGGCTGATATCCCAAAAACCATTCTTGTCAACTTTGAAGTGCGTTGAACACTACTTTTTCAGTTTTAAACGTGGTTTTTCTGTAATGTTTCCCAGTTTTTTGCCTCACTGCACATCAATGGCTCGTGGTGTGGTACGGGCAATGTTCAATAATCTGAGCAAGAGAGAGGCAGCACCCTGATAATCCAAAATAAATGTAAATGAGGCCAAAAGAACTGCTTTGTTTAATGTATTGGCCTTTGATGAACGAAGCTGAGGCGCAGAGTGAGTCATAAATGTAATGAAAAAGCAGCGAGCACCTTTGGGTTTGAAGAGTGGCAAACTCCAGGCCACGTTCTGATACTGCAGCAGTGGAAGGGGAAGGCTCAGTTTTAACTAAACTCCAAGCTGTGTTAAACCACGACAGAGAGCCAGGGCCAGACTCCTGAAACCTGAACTCCTCCAGATGCTGACCTGTCCCACTGACCCACGGCTTTACAAGGGCTGCAGCAGAAACCCCAAACCCTGAGCTTCACCCCCGTGTGAGGAACCCAAACCTCTCCCTAGGCTTTATAGTTCTCCTCCTTCAGCACAGCAAAGCTATAAATAACCCCATTTACATCGCTGGCACTTTGATTTCATTTTCCTCCTGTCTCCTGCAGCTCTTGAGGAGAGGCACAGGATGATTTTATGATCACTGAGTTCTTGCCTCGCTGTTCAGGCCTGGGCAGTTGGAAAGGCAGAGCTTTCGTGGTGAAATGTGGGATTTCCCTGGGGAAGGAGGAAGCTGTGTCTCCCCTTTGATGGAATATTGTAGGTTTTGTTTGCACTTCTTACTGGAGGATTGGGAGCCGATTCTTATTTCTCTTAAATTTGATTTCTCTGGTGCTGCCCGTGCTACTTTTATCACGAAACGTGATCTATCTTTCATAAGAGACCTGCTGATTGGATCTGACAGTTGCACAAAGGAGGTTGAATTTCTCCCAGGGATGAGAAAGAAGGACAGGAATTTCTAAAAAAAAAAAAAATAATAATAATAAATATGGCAAAAGTGAGTTTGAAACCATCATTTCTATGTGTCCAGGGAGCTCGGGGATTATTTTTAAGCCAACTAATGAATTTTGATTGGTGCTGAGAGTGTCTCAGTGGGTTGGGTGGACACTTTATGCCACGTCACAATTTAATTTTTAATGAATACAAATCATGTGAGAAATGACCACTGGCTGTGGAGTCCCTCAGTGCCACCAGGCTGGCACAGCCAGATTGTCACAGGCAGAGCAGGGGCAGATGAAGAAGAATCAAGGATCAAGAATCCCTTGATGCTCCTGCTGTCACACCAAGGTCCTTGATGCCATCCAGGGAACCCCCCAGGTCTCTCTGCACCCTCCCTGGTGCCACAAAGAGCTTTCCTTGCCCCCAGCAGGGGTGGGCTGTGATGCCATTGCCACAGAAGGATGTTCTGGGTGGACTGCTGGCCTGAACCGGCGCGGCGAATCCCACGTTAACTTGAAAAACATTAAAATGATAACTTCATCTCGAGTTACTTTCCTATTCATCTATAGAATTTCTCAATTATGTATGACTAATTTTGCACAAAGTCATTATTTGGAGCAATTTGTCTAAGTATGAGAGGCAACACCTTCAACCTTCCTGGATGGTGGGTGGGGAAAATGTCATAATCAGTTCTGCTTTGGCATGAGTTATTAAGCGGTCACAGGAGTTCAAAGGAGAGAAATAATGAACAGGTAAGTCATTACATGCAAAAATTCTTCTTCTATATTATCAAAATACAAATTAATTACAGATAAGATCAGATGAATTTTCTTTAATGTTAGTTTTTTCCCAGAGATGGTAATGAAAGCCCAGAGTATGTGGGAGGAGAGGAGTGGAGATGCATGGAAGGGATGTTTTATTAATGTTGGCTTGATTTCACTGGGAAGACGTTGCCTGTGAAAGCAGTAAAGGAATCAGGAAAGGCTCTGGGACATGCAAATAAAATCATTTTTATTGCACTTAGTGTGCTAACTCATGCATGATCTCATTCAGCCTCTCAAAGCAATCATAAAACTATCTCCATGCAACAATTACTCCATCAGCCCATGCAATCAGCAGGCAGGGCAGCTGGCAGCCCTTGCCACAGGAGCCTCCTGAATCCATTACCTCGTGCTCCTCATACCCTGATAAGACTCCCAGCCTTCCCTTTGGAGGGGACAGCCATCCCTAAAGTGACCATGGCACTCCCCAGAGCCAAAAAAACAAAAGATTCCCCCTCTCCTCCCCCCTTTCCATGCAACACTAATATTCACATGACAACAAACATTTTCAAAATAATAGTCCTATATACTTAAGGCTAATCAGAGCGGGCGCCATCCAACTTGCAAAGGTAGCAATTTTCCTTCATTAAAGGCAAATCAGGAGAGAGAACTTCAGGATTCCTTAGGGCTAATTACAAGGTGTTAATAATAACAATATAATGGCAGCAATTTTCTAGCTTTGCCCAAACCTATAATCTGCCCTGAGTGCCTTATAGGATTGTCTCTGAGTTTATATAAAGCCAAGTGTTAGGCCAGAAATGCTTGAAGTAATTGAATTTTTACATCATGTCTCTTTCCAGCCTGTTTGCAGCGCTGCTGTAATTGCTGCTGGAGAAGCCTTCTCGTTGGGGGAGAGGACAAGTAGCAGCACGACAGCTCGGAGCAAACCCTCTCCCATCTTCCCAGGGCACACTTTGTACACCAGAACAGAGATCCCAGCCCAAAAATCCCCAGCCCCAGCCCAGAGGGGTCCCAGCCCCACTGCCCCAGCGGAAGGGAGGGAGGCAGCTGATTACAGAAGAGCTGGAGACAAACAACAAACAGACAAACGTACAAATTATTTTCACATCCACCTCCTAATTGCTTGCTAAAAACCCTCTAGGACTGCAGGATCAAATGGGACACGTTGCTGGAGCGGGGATGAGTCACTTGTCAAAAATTTTCAGCCTCAACAGCAAAGCCCCAGCGAGGCGTCCTCGAAATCCAGCCTGGAATTGTTGGGCAGCTTCTCCAGGGTGGATCCAGCAAGAGCAGAGCTCACTGACTTGGGGAGGGGGTTCAGGATTTGCTCACAATCCTGAAAGTCTCACTCACACCGAGGTGAGAAGGAGAGACAGCTCAACACAAGCTGAAAGCAGAAATCTGGGTTGAAAATGATCCCCTTGCTGAATTTCTGATGGTCCCACCACGGGTCTGGCTGCAGCTCTCAGCCTCGTGGTGATCACTTACCTTGACAATGTAACAGCACAGCACAGTGTAATTTGGAGAAAATTTGCTTTAGTCATAAACTGGAGACATCAGAGACTCTGTTCTAAAGGGGAAAAATAATAATAATAATAATAATAATAATAATAATAATAATAATATATTGGTCTTTTTTCTTTTTTTTTTTTTTTTTACCAGAGAAAAAGTGTTTACCTGCAGCCTGTCAAATTTTAGCCTGCAGCAAAATGATTTATGGACAAATTCGAAGCTTCTTTGCAGTTGACAAGTTAATTCTCACTGGGGGAAAAAAAAAGAGGGAAAAAAAAAAAGAGGAATTATGACAACACTGAAGAATGTTAACATGGTACCTACTCTAATTGAATAAAAGACACCTTACAGAGCTGCAGTGCAAGCCCTTATTCATTTCAAAGCTACTTACAGGCTGAGAAACTTCAAAAAATTTGGTATTACAAATAGTGGAGTCGAATTTCTGCGAGCTGAGCAGCTTATCCACTTCAGGCCTTCCGAAGTTAACTGTGAAATCTCAGACAAACAGTTTTGTCTAGGAAATTTCTGGGACTTCTCAGATGGCAAAGAGCATTTCAGTTTTCAGGTGAAAACTGAAAGGAATGAGAAAAGGAACAAATTGAGCACCCAGAATCACCCAACATTTTGGGAGATTTGCCCCATAAATGCAAGGGAGGGGGAGAGACGTGAGGAAAAATAAGGGGGGTGAGTAGGAAATATCTCAATTTTTCCTCTCCCCAGTCTCCCCTCTATTTGGAAAGGGGGAAAACAGTCGTAAGGAATGAAGTGCAGAGCTGGAGTCGAGTCAGATGAGTTCAAGTGGTGGCTCTTTGTGTATCTTAGGAGATAACCCTGAGAGAAACAAGCAGCTCCTCTTTCCTGTGCTGTGTCTGCCTCCCCTTTTCAAAAGCCCCACCAGCACTTATTCAAAAGTACTGCAGACTTTGATGTCTGGAGATGAAAAGCGGTTTTGAGCTAAGAAATCACAGTTTAGTCCTAATCTGGAAGAATCAGTGGCTACTAATGATAAGTAATTTAATTTCATGCGAGCAATTTTTGCCTCTTTATGGGTTTGTTTTACGAGGCACTTACAAGGTCAAACGGTTCTGAGTGAGTAAATGAAGAGTATTTCTTGTGGATAAAGTGAGTCCAAATTGCCTTTTCCCCCCCACTAGCACCACGACCTTCTCCCAGTTTACAATTAGTGCATTTTCCCCACTTTAGTCAGCACTAAAAAAATTGCACACTTCACACCCGTTCCCTAAAGTGAATTTATTCTCATTTATCTCCTGCACTTGTCAAAAGCTGTGCCAAGGGGGATACACAGAGCGTTCCCTTGGATTGGCTCACGTTAATCATATTAATGTATTTGCTTTATTGGGTTTGGGGAGGTTCCAAGTGGAAATGATTGAAGTGGGGTCCAAAACCAGCTTTGTTTCAGTGCCAGTTCTGGTGCTAATGTGAGTCCCTTTGGGCTTCTCCTGTCCCTGTCAATGGGCCTGAACTTCCACATCAGGAGCTTTAAGTGGCAGCTCATCATCAATTTATTTCTGAAAAATATTGTGCTTAATAATTCAATTATTTAGGATGTGTAAGGAGAGTAGAACGTGGCCTTAAGTCTGCAAAAAAAGCAGTGCTCTCCACTGCAGTCAGGGGAGCTTGGGGCATCCATGCAGGCTGAAAAGCAAGTTATCCACAGGAATATATAGGAAATATTCAGGAAATACATAGGAAATGCTGTGCAGTGAAGCAGCAAATTCAGCAGATCCCAGGGGAAGAAGAGATGGCATGAAAAGGTGAAGAAGCCCATCCAGGAAATATCAGCTTTATCAACACTGTAAAAGGGAAATGCTCCCCCTTGAAGGGCTGAACTCCCAGCTCTGCCCAAGTGCAGAAGATAAAGGGACAGAGGATATGTAAACAAAATAAAAAACAGAAGTTACTGTGACAAATATATCATTTATTCTGCTGCTCCAGCCATTTCCAGACATTTGAAAAGCCATATTTGGACTATTCTGAGCTTTCCCAGCATCAGATTTGTTACAGGAGCAGCAGGACCCAGCAGGCCAGGTTTACACAGGCCAGGCTTACACAGGCTGGGCTTTGGGATGGAGCAAAACACCTCCAAACCCCTTGGCTTAGGGATGCAAGTCAGGGCTTGCAGCAAGCACAGCTTTAATCAGAGAGAGGCACTGGAGCTGCAGTTCAGGGGCAGAGTTTAGGGCAGGGATCTCTTGCTGGAGCCCTGCTGAGGGTGGGAAAAACAAACAAGGTCAGGCAGGCACCCCTGTGCACACACCAGGAACATTCACTGGGGTTGCTACCAAGTTTTCTATCATTGTTTTTTTTGCTGTTCGATCTCCAAGTGCTTTGCAGAGAAGTTTCTCCCTTGCAGGGATGTTGCTCAACCTGGATTTCCCCCACACCAGCAGCAGGATCCTGAACAGGGCTGCTCTGGGCCCAGCACTCAGGGATGTTTATTCCTCTTTTCCCTAGAAAACCCTTTTTTTAAAAATATTTTTACATTGATAACAAAAGTTAAGAGATGCCACCAATTTTGTGCCTAAAAAGTGCTCATATCCTGGGGAACAAATAAAAACAAAGCCACACATGGATGATTTTTATAGAAAAGGGTTTCAGCCATTCCATATCTGTGGTTCTGTCTCCATGCTCTGGTTCTTGGGACCCTGCAATGGAAATTCCTTCAGAGAAAAGCTTTTGGAACTGTACAAGACAGCAGCATCCAGATATACAAAATGATCACAGTTTTAAAAGGTGAATTCAGTGGCCTGTCCTTCCCCTGCCAGTCCTTTCCTTTGTGTCCCCCTGCTTTCTGCACACCCATTTCCTCTTCTTTTCTCACGGAGGTGACCGAGATTAAAGGTTTACTGGGGATGATTATTCAGGAAAGTCCCACTTTCTAAATCTGCTTCTAATTAAAAAGGGGTGGGAGGGGAGGAAGGGAAAAAAACCCCTCCTTACTGTACACACAGGCAGCCTAATCCATCCTGCTGACTTTCCTAGGCATGAGCTCCTAGCCCAGAATTAATAAACTATTTTCCGAGATTTATGTTCCTTAACCCTCGTCACCCCAGAGATTTTTTCGGATGTGAGCCGTGGATGTCACTTCAAGGAAAGATGGGCATCTGACTTTAGCCTGGACATCAGTTTATTTATGAGGGAGGGGGGCAGGAGTTCAAGCCTTGTGTTCATAACAGGGCTAAGCAAACAGCTCCAGCCCAGCCTAAGCCATTCCAAACACACGGAGGAGCTGGAAACCCAACTCCCCTCCACGGCTGGGGTTCACGTTCAGGTTGGGATTTCACTCCATTCCCCAAATGTCACTTTATCCCTGCTTTTCAGGAGCTTATTTTCGAGGATTTATGAAATGTGAGATGACAAAGCTGGTGCAATAATGTTGTGGGGATTTTGCCCTCAGCTCACCCTAGGAAATGCTCTGCATGAATGGTGTGGAGGTGCCTTCCCAGAACAGGCTTATTTCCCCCAGGAAAAGGAAAATTTGAGCTGTGTGTCATTAAGATGAAAAATTCAAAGAGGGTGGGAGGGGACAGAGAAGGGCATTAATCAGAATTGTAAAAAAAAAAAAAATAAATAAATAAAATGCAAGATTTCCCTTGTCTTGGAAAAAAAAAATATGCAAAAATGAAAAAAGAAATGAGCTCAGAGGACAGAGAAGCCCTACCAGGATTTGCCTTTGGGCTGCACCCAGACTTGTGCTGCCTCCACACAATTTGCCTTTACCAGAGACAAAACATTCCCATTGCTTCCTTTTTGTCTCTATTCTCATTATTTCTACTTTTTACTAATAATCCAGAGCACCTGAGCTGTGTGTCCGTATTCTCCCTGTCCAGGAAGAGAGGCTACTCCTGGATTTTCTGTGTGAACTTCAGATCAGGGCTAATTCAAAGGCTTCACTCGTCTCTATATAATTTATTTTTACCTGGTGTGATCTGCTGAAGCTTTTAGACAAGAGATATCACACGAGAATGAAGCAGTTTCTCCCTCAAAATTCCCAGCTGTTCCCACAGCAGTTTCCCAATCCTCTGCCCATTTTCATTTCTGCTTCCTGTGTTACCAAAGCAGAGACCTCCCTAAAATTGTTCCAGGCCAGGCTGGACAGGGCTTGGATCAACCTGGTCCAGTGGAAGGTTCATGGTTCCATGGCAGGGGTGGAGCTGGATGAGCTTTAAAATCCTTCCCAACCCAAACCATTCCGTGATTCCATAATTCCTTACAGACAGCAGCAGTTCAAGACACAGCAGAGCTTTCAGGAGTGCCAGTATCTCACATCTGGGCCAATAAAATTATTTCAAATCCATCATAATTGGATATCCAATGTCTCTTTTCTCCTTGGCTCTTCTCAAATTGTTTTTCCACCACTCACCTCCTTTTTTGAGTCTCAGGGGTTCAGCACCCACTGGAGTGTCCATGCCCTATGCCACCTGAAATTCCTGCAGGGAAAGAGGGAAATCCCTGCAGCCAGGAGGGAAAACCTTTATTCCTGGAATTCTTTAGGGAGCTGCACGCTCAGAACTGGGTGGGCAACAATTAAAACTGAAAATCTACTGAGAATTATCACTGAAGCAACACATGGGAGCACAGGGTGCAGACACCATGTTTGAGGGCTTTGTGATCACATAGAAGGAAAAAGAAAAAGAAGGGGGAGAAAAAAAGAAGAAAAAAAGAAGGAAAACAAAAGGAGAAGGGAAAAAAAGATCAAATAATTGATCAGTAAGAATGACATCTTGCTTTCACACGCAGTTCATCCACCTGATGCTTTGCCCGATGCTTTGCAGCCATTCTCTCCTAGCACAGCTACGGGGAAACCCAAAAATAAAAATATCTGGCCAAAACCTCTTTGCTGCTGTTCAAATGTCAAGGCAGCAGTAAGGCAGTTGTAACATTGCACAAACTCTGAGGTCAGGATGGGGAAGAGCTCCGTGCAGAGGCAGCAGAGCTGGTGGTTGCACCCCGCAACCTTCGTGTGAAAACAACCACGGGGATGTTTTTGTGCCACGTTTGTTTGCATAAATATCTGCCTGTATTTATAACCCACCTCTCCCAAAGACACAAAGCTATCTCAGCTGATTTATGCCGTGGATCTGGAATCTCTGCAAGGTCAAAGCAGCGGAGCTGAGGTCTGTGGAGCTGCTCCAGATTTACGCGAGTCTAATAAAGATCAAAATCTGGCTCTGGGTATTGCCCTTCCTATTCACCAGAGTATTTTTATGTTGCTGTTATCTCCTGCCTTCCTACATTCCTGAAGAGTTTTCCTCCTAACATACTTGGACTACAAGATTTGCTCTAATCACCTAATCTTGGCCCTTTTTTAAGAGGAGGGAGAGCTGATAGCTGGGTTCCATTACAAAAGTGACAGCGTTTTATGGCTGGTGCTATCTGAAAACCCCAATCTGATTCTCAGCCACTGCTGAGCACCTAATTCTATTCATGAAATTCTGCAGAAGTTCCACTTCACTCAAGTATTTCACTGAGAAACTAAAAAGGTAAATTATTCAGAGTTGGGGAGGAAACCAGTTCTGTCTGGAGGCTGCACTTCCAGCAGTGTCATCCTTCTGTGTGTGTGTGAGGTGAACTTGGCATTATCCTTCAAAACACGAATAAAACCCAAAAATCCTAATGGTTAGTTCTTTGTGCATTAAAAAATGCATCACAGTTGGGGGTTTTGGCTTGGTGTGGTTTGGTATTTTGATTTTTGGGGTGTTTTTTCTTTGTTTTTATTGCAGGTGATGCAGGGATCAGCTCGATTCTCCACACACCCTGTTAGGAGACATGATTTGGGAAATTTCTGCAGTTATTTTTCCATGAAATCTGAAAGATATCCAGCAAAACACATGGTGCATGAAGGAGAAGAGGAACCAAAATCAAGATTTTAGATGTTCCCATTGGAAAATTATAACTTTGTTTGTAGAGCTGATACCCATGCCACAGATGTGACATCCCCAAGGCCCTCAGGGAATTGATTCCAGGGACAGGTTGAGATTGCAGGAGTTCCCAGAGCCTGGGCACTCATCCACTGCCTCATCACTTAATTCCATCTGCAGAAACACTTATTCATGCTCTAAATGTTACTGGAAGCCTTTAACACACCTGATTTTTATAGTTCTTGGAAAGGTTTTAGAGGGGAAAAAACAAAAATGACAAATTAACTTCCATTTATTTAAGAATATTGTGTTCTGCCTCAGACCAGGGTGATTTTTTTCATCCCACTTTTGCTCTCTGCCAATCTGTCCATATTGAAGTGAAATAATTCTGAAAAAGCTCATTCCAGACATAGCCCCTTTCACCACCAATTTTAAGCCATGGTTGAACCTAAGATATTTTCTGCACTGAGAGTGTTTATGCTTCCAGACTGAGAGTGCCAGCTGGCTCTAGGTGGAAAAACTACCCAAGGAGAAGGCATATAAAAGTTACAAAATTGTTTTTGAAGTCTTCCCCACACCTGAATCCTGCTGAAAGATGTTCTGTGAGTACTGAATGAGCTTTTTAAACACCTGACCTCGGAGATCCAGCACAAATAAAGGAGGGGAGCGGGGAGCAGATTGGTTGGGGTTGATGCACGGCCAAAGGGGAACAAAGCTCCTTCCAGGCTGATGTTCCCGGAGACACAATGAAATAAAAATGTTATCTCCCTTTGAGCTGTAATCTCTGATTAGAACGTTTAATCAATTAGCATTGCTGTTGTCAAAACTTGCTCCCGACAAAGGATGAGAAAAGCTGCCCGAGGGGGATCCCGAGCCCAGAGCTCGCAGGAGGTGGGAGACTCGTCCCTGCAAGAAACCTCCTGTTCTCCCAGGGTGCTGTGTCGTGAGCTCAGAAACCCTGATCGTGCCTTATCCAGCTCAGGAGCACTCAGAGAATGTCAAATAACCCCAACATGAAGAAAAGCTGAAAGCCAAAAATTGCGAGTGTCAGATTTCACTAAAGAAGTGTCTTTTTCTTTTCCCCCCTGCTCAGAAAGCAGAGCACTTGTGATCTTTGGAGAGGGGGCTGCTGCTGTTTGAAAATAAAACCCAAAACACAACGTGTTTGGAGGCCAGCTGTGAAAAACTTGCTGTGTGTTTTCCTTGCTCCACGAGTCACCTGGGGTTCAGTCGCTCCGAGCTGGTCATTATTGGAATTCCGACAAAAATGACAAGAATTCTTTCCCATTTTCTTCTCCCCAGCGAGGTTTATTATCTCTCTCATTAACACAACCTTTGTGTTATGGAGTTCTCCGAGGTCTTGGACAAGAACAGGATCTCATTGTGCTAAGTACTGTACAAACATATCATGGCTAAAACAAACAGGCAGGAGATCAGGAGACAAAGAGGAGAAGGAAGAAAATACAATCGCTGCCATTTCATCCACGGCAGCCCCAGCCCCAGAGTGGTCACAGGACTTTCTTACAGCAAAGAATGTAATGACAATGTCCAGGGCTTAAAAATTCACCCATATTTCCTGTGGGAGAGTGCACAGCATTAACCACAAAAAGGAAATTTTCCTTCCCACCTCTCTGTCAGCTTGAGAAGGCACAGCACTGAAATTCCTCATCGTTTCCTTTTGGGTTTGTCCTTGTCCCTGTCCCTCCACCAAAACCCTCCTGAGAGGCTTCTCCTTGCAGTGCTGAGCCCTGAGCAGAGCTCACCCATCCTCTGCCCCAGGAAATGCCCCAGCAGAGAAATCAGTTGATTGATTTCTCTGCACCACGGACACAACTTGGCCGTGGTGCAATCTTGGGGCCAGGCCAGATGGGTGTAATAACCGTGGGTATTTCTTCACAAAATCCAATCTGGGTCACAGTAAACAAATATATTTGGATGGGGATTATTTCTTTAGGGGCAGAGAGGATTTCTGGTGGGCTTTTTTTCCACATTATTTTATATGAGGCTGCTCCACAGAAAACAAATCACCAATTTGGGATGAGGAGAAAGTATCTTCTTGCCTGGAAGCTGCCAAGGAGCAGGCGGAACCCTGCAGCCCCCAGAGGGAAGGAAAGACAAACCCGGGGATTGTTCTCATGTCAGAGCTGCAGAGCAGCGAGATTTAATGTGTTGGGGTTTTTAATGAGTTGCAGAAAGAAGTGGACAGTGAGGTGATGAAATTTCCTGAAGTGCTGACAGCCCGAGACGTTCTGACTTAGTTATGGGAAATGCTGGAATATGCATGTTAATTGGGATGACTGTTTGGGGCTGGATTCGAGCGTGCAGCGTTCTTGGAAAGAGCTGGATTGGTTTCATGTGCACCTTTTTGATGTGGTGTTCATTCCTGAGCCACGACTCCAGCTCCCCAGCACTGCAAAAGACAAACAACCACGGGGAGCGTGGCAAGAGCAGAGCTGCAGAGGCCCAGGCTGGGTCAGGAGGGGTCTAAAAGGGATCTCTGACGCTTTGGGGAGGTCCCAGGAAAAAACAAGGGACAGCAAGAGCCACCAGGAGCTCTTAGTCCCTCAGCAGAAGGAGTTGGCAGCTCTCCCACTTCTCTTTCCTCCCAATTCCCCACTCAAAATCAGGGCTAAAAGCTCTGCATGGTGCCCACGTTATTTCCTCCCATCTCATCACTCAGCTCAGAAACTCTTACATGCTAAAAAAGAAAACCTAATTAAAACTGGCAATATATCTGTCATTAGGATGGGATGAAACAGTGACAAAACCCTCTCAGCAACTGCAGAGCGATGGCACGACCGGGACAGCCAGAGCTGCAGCCTGGACAGGAGCAGCAGGGCAGGCCTGGGATGTTCTGGAATGAAAGATCAGCTGCACAGTAGCCTTCCCCAAACAGGCTGGAAAAGTGACAGCCACGCAAAATTAAGCAGAACATGATGGATTAAAGCAGGCTGGGGAGCACAGAGGAGTCATTCAGCCGCTCGGAGCTCTCCACAACAACAGTTTGGGGAATGGCTGGCTGGGTCCTGGAATTAGGAATTGAAAAGGGTAAAACCATAACCAAAAGGCTGTGAAAAATGGTGGAATTCACACCAGGAATGCAGGCTAGGAAAATATTTGGTGTGGTTGTTGCTTGTTTACTATTTTGTTTGTCAGGGGGTTTTATTCACTCACAGTCCTCCAATTGCAGCTTGTAGAGATCCGAATACCCAAAGCAGCTCCTTGAATTGAAGATGTTTTTACCATTCCCAACTCAGATGTTAAGATCTCTCAGAGTAAGCTGACTGTGCCAGAGAAAACTTTGTCAGAATTAGGAACCCAGAGCATGAATCAGACCCCGATTTTCACAGATTTCTGAGAGAGAGGCAACAACCTCCTTCCAAAAATCCAAGGTGACCCCATCCCCATTTTACACCAGCATTTAATATGCGTAAATCTGAATTTACTGCCACGCAGCAAAGTTTGAAGGACCAAGAAATAAACTGAATGAGAGCGTTTGAGCTGTCAGAGCTGACAATGGATTATTAAAAGAGCCATTTTCAAACCTCAGTGCCATGTGTTACTCATTCCTCTAATAGTCCAGAGACTGTTGTGTTACAGAAGGGTGTAATAAGGACACGTCGTCCTAGACATTGTGTTTCCTAACGTTTTGTTAACTGGACACATTCTTGTGGGTTAATAATCTCACTTGTTTTCTGATGCTTACACTCAATTGCAAAAGCAGCTGAGAGGAGAAAAGGAAAAAAAAAAAAAAACCTGCAAAGAAAGGCTGGAAGAAAAGCCAAGAAACCCTTGTGTGGAAGTGTAGGTGTTTGGACATGAGAGCCTTTTGGCAACTTCAGATGCTGGGTTTTTGTTTTTCTAGGTGTTTAAAGAAAAGCAATTACCTCTGTGATGACACTTAATATGCCAAGATTCAGCCTTGAGCAATTTTTTTATGGCTGTGCTCTTAACTCCAGAAAGAACAGAGCACACTGGATGCACTGAAAGATGTTTCAGTGCAGCCGTTCTGACAGGAAAGCTGTGGTTAGGCTGGCATCTGAAAATTCCTGAAGAAAAAGACAAATAAGAGAGAAAAAAACCCAGTGGTTTCAGGGGGTGGAAATGCTGCATCACTGGCTGCAGAGGGATAATAAATGAGCTGAGATTTTTGGCCTGTTTGAAGCTTATCTTTGAATTTTGAGGCAGATTTTCCCCCTCCCTTTATGTTTGTTTCTTTGAACAGTGAATGTGACCTTCACTGAGGGGATGGAAGGAGCGAGAGCAGGAGATGCGAGAGAGGCAGAAAGTTTGAGGGTTTTGGGTTTTTGCAGACCCTGGGCAGCAGCTCTGGGCAGGGCAGGGGTTTATTCCTGCGCCTGTGCTCAGGTTGGGATCTGCACCCCATTCCCAAAGCTGCAGTGGGGACCCCTGGTACCTCCTGGAGAGGCTTGGACCCCAAATCCATCCTGGGAAAATACAAGTGGTTCGTGCTTCCTTAACTCCAGAGGGGTCTGGGATGGGTTCCCTTATCCAGCAGCACTTGGGACAGGACTTTTGGCGAAGCAGGAATGAGCCAGCCACAAATCCCAGGTCTCAGGGATGTTCTGAGCGGGGTTTTAGTGTGGCTGTCAAATTTTCCCTGCTGTAAACCAGGCAAAATCAGCATTAAACAGGAAACCATCTAGAGATCCTTAGAACATCTATATCATATATATATATATATATACCAGGAGGGATTTTTTATTTAGGAATTAATGAACAGAAATAAAACTTCAAGACGAGCTAGGAAAAAGCAAATGCCTGAAGCATGGGAGACACTGGGGAGTTTTCCCATAATCTGACATTTACACCTTTCTTTGTAAACCCCAGAAGGGGAATCCAAATTTGGAATTTTGTCCAAAATCAGGGTTGGAATGGAAATTCCTCCTCCATGCAGCCTGATTTTCCCCCTGCACATCTCGATCGATATTTCCCTGCTGTTTCAGTAACTGTAAACTCTCATTCCCCGAGCCCACAAGTTACAACATCCAATCGTGTTTTCAGATACGCTCCTGCTGTTTATTTTAGGGCTGTGTCTAAATGTAGCCTTCTAATTGCTCCATGGAAAAACAAGTTTACTTTATGGTTTGAGGGTGTAAGGCTGGGGATCTTGTTACTCTGTATTTGTCTTAGAGTGACTCTTTAAATGGTTGTGATAAGCTACCAAACCTGCAGAGCTGCAATTAAGATGTTTCCAGAAGTTGTGCCCTGTCACTCAGCACGAGGTGCAACAGATTTTTGTCAAAATGCTGCGCTGAGATGTTGGGAAATTTCCAAAATGAAATATTTATTTTAATAATCCCCTTTTTTTTCCCCAGCATCAAAATATGGGTTTGGTTGTTTTGTGGGTATTCTCAATTTTTCTTTTGATGTTTTGATAAAAATATGCTTACAAATGTGATCAAAAGTTGGATGCTTTTTTAAAAAGTGTGGTTAGATCTTGAATCCTGGTCTATAACTATAATAAATAAAAAGTGAGAGAGATGCAGATAAACTGATTGAAATAAGTATATTTATTTTATATATTATATATTTTATTTTATGGATTTTATATATTTTATTTTACATATTTTATATACTGTATATATAAAATATATTTTATTTATTGTATAGAATATATTTTATTTTATATATTCTATATATTTTATTTTATATGTTATATGTGTTTTATTTTATTACATTTCATTTTTTATATTTATATTTTTTATATTTATATTCATGTTCTATAAATTGGTAGAAAATCAATACAGAATTATGAAAAAAATCCTTATTTTTAAGCAGAACAGAGCCAGTGCAGGGAATGGATGTAGGGGTAATGACTGATTCTGTTAAAAGAAAGGCAAAATCCAAAAGAAAAATTTCTTTTAAGCTTTTCCAGAATTCGGAATGGGAAGCAGCAGCTCTGGCTCCCGGTCCCAGCCTGCTCCTCTCGGCTCTCCCAGCCCTGCAAATGAAGATGTTTATCCCAAGTCTCCGGCAGAGCCGAGGAAGCTCCTCTTGGCGCTGGCTACAAAGCCATTAAGCAGGTGATTAACCCATTAATTTTCAAATGCGTGCGCTGTCAAACTCGGCAGAACAAACGCGAGCGGGATGAAAGCAGAGCTCCCGATTACCCTGAGCCGAGGAACCCGCCCGGATTTCGGGGCCGGCCCTTTCTCTCCCCTTTGGGGGATTTGGAGCAATTTGCCCCGTCTGATGCAGCTCCCGCGAGCCCTCGCAGGGTTCTGCTGGCTCCGAGGGTTTGGTGAGGCTGAATGAAGGCGGCTTCAATTGAAATGGAGATTTGGCTGGATATTGCATTTCCTCGGACTTGGGATGCAAATTGCAGCCGGCTTGGACAGATCCAGCTTTGGATGTGGGAGCTGCGATCCCAAAGTCATTCCATCGAATGGGAGTCAGGGATCCGCGGCTCAGTTTCTGTTTCAACCGCTGGTTACGGCTCTAAGGGGAGACAATCATCTTTTTATTCTCTCCTCCTTGTGTTAATCAGCTTTTAATTTAAGGCTGTGTCGTGTCAGGAGTGACTGGAGATCTCAGCAGCAGAGAGTTGCTGTAAATACACGAGCACAGAGAGATGTAAACACACGCACTTAAAAATGTGCCTGGAATCCGATCTCAAGGGCTCCTCTGCCATTGTTTGATGGAGATGTAATTGGGAGAATATAAAGAGAGATTGTTTGCAGGTAACCAAAGAAACCCTGGCATCACCCGTCTTTTAAATCATCAGCTACCTTGAACACGGGTAATAAAACACATTAAAACACATCTTTTCGGAGTGCGGCAAATTGCTTTAAAGACATCGCTCCCACCACACGGAACTCTGGATACTCAGAGTGAATTTTAGGGCTGAAAAAGTTGTTATCAGCTTCTGGTGTTCCCCTTTAGGCACAGGTATGTTTTTCCCATTTAATCGCAGATTGGATTGTTTTCAGATCCGTTTGAACAGTCCAGAAACTTCAGTGGAACAACAGCAACCTTAAAACTAAAAACATTTTCTCTTATGCCATTACGAACACCTGCACTCAATAAAACAGAATTTCAATCATCACTCTTTTTTTTTCTTTTTGGGTTTTTGGTTTGTTTTTTTGGTTTGTTTTTTTTTTTCTTGGACCAAGACGTTCATTTCGCTTGGATCATGGAAGTGAAGAACCCACTGTCGTTTGCATTTATAGTTTTTTCATGCCTGGCACCACAAAATCTGGGAGGTGGTGGTGGGGATTTTAATTATATAAGATAATTCTTATAATTGGAAAACTTAATATCCCTCTGTTTATAATTTTGAACATTTTTTTTTTTTTTAAAGAAGTGCTGTTTGTTTGTTTTAGAAAATCCAAATTTGGCCTGAAGAAGCCCCTAGAAGAAGCAGTTAATAAAATTACTCAGTATTTATGCTTCTCCCTAAAGTTGCACAGAGCAGGCAGAAGAACACCCAGATGAAGGAGTGTCTGACTCTCTCAAATCCAGCACTGGGTGATCTCATGTTTCTCCTGCCTTTTCATATTGTTGTTGGAAAGCTTTGCCTAAAAAATCATAAATATAAATAGGAGAGGAGACAAGAGTTGATTTGCCTTTCTGATGGAGACTCAGGATCTGTGGAGGTTGGAAAATGCTGTTGTTCCCTCAGGTCTGTGGGGTCTGTGCCAGGGTCACCCCTCTGCCCCCAACAGAGGAGACCTGCACCGCTCACATCCCAAAAAGGAGCCAGGGAAGGGATGAAGGGAAACTGTTGGAGGGGAAAGAAGTGAAATTGGCTCTTGGAAACAACTTTTTGCTCCCCATGTTGTCAGAGCAGTGGAAGTTGCAGCTTAGCTCGAGCTACAAACCCAGGATGGAGCAGGACAGGAGACAAACAGGGAGCTGCTTCTCCTGGGAGCGGGCACTGGGGGTGAGATGGGAGCTCCCAACCTCTCCCCTCACACCTGGGCAGGGCTCCAGCGTCTGCCGAGCCCAGCCCAGGGCTGCAGGCAGAGAGAGCTTAAAGCCGGTGTGGGGGCACCAGAGGTGAGTGGGGATCCAGCCTGGCTGTGGGTGCTGCGGGGAGCTGGAACTGCTGCTCCTCGCTTCATCCCACCGCTCCTGCAGCTTCCATCCCATCCCTCCTGCAGCTTCCATCCCACCCCTCCTGCAGCTTCCATCCCATCCCTCCTGCAGCTTCCATCCCACCGCTCCTGCAGCTCCTCGCTCCATCCCATCCCTCCTGCAGCTTCCATCCCATCCCTCCTGCAGCTCCTCGCTCCATCCCACCCCTCCTGCTGCTCCTCGCTCCATCCCTGCTGCCCTGCCCGGCTCTGGAGCAGGTGCCAGGCTGGGGGAAGCTGTCTGCAAAGCCAAGGAACAGCTCTGCACCAGGAGCAGGCTCTGGGACAGCCACAGAGAAGCTCCAGCATCGAGGGAAGGGCAGCAGGTGATGCTTTAGACAAACACTGTCCACGAGGGCTCCCAGACATCATCCCAAACTGCTTTTCTCCCCAAACCACGGCCAATGCAAGATTAAAAAGGAGCCCTTTGGTTCCCTCAGGACCCTGTGGCCCCTGCAGCACCAGCTGCACCTGCAGGGCTGTTCAGCTCTGGATCCGAGCCCCGGTGGGAATGCGGAGGTGACTCGAGGACAGCGATACCCCGTGATCTGCTCGCTGCTGTTTGCATTCTGCAGAAGCTGCTTTTCTTGGCATCCAGCGACTTGAAAGAGAGAACACTTTGCATTTTGCTGCGAAGCGAGCTGCACAGCACAAATACACACACGCAGAAACGGGGTTTTGCATGCTGGCTTTTCTGCCGGGAAAGAAAAGCAAATGGATAATCGCTAACAATAATGTTACACTTGCGAGAAACAGTTGCTAGGGAGAAAAGCTCCTTGTGCTTCCCAGAAGGCTCCGGCAACTTTCATATTTATTGAGTCTAATCTGCCTTTTGCATTATCCTCTTTGAATTCTGCCACACCAATAACTCCTCTAATCGTGCCATTAGCAATTCCCTCCAAGGGCTCCTGCCACTTTCTCCTTTATTAATAACAGGTAGATGCTCACGACAAAGAATTTTCCTTCTTTTCCCATAATCCCAGATACCCTTAATCTTGACCTGTTCGAAACACGACCAAAAAAAAAATCAAAATCTGGCTGAATAAACTAAGAATTTTAAAGTGTGAATTATGGGTTTACACGTATTTAAAAATGCATTATTTAAAGCACAAATGGAAGTGCAGAAGAAAGAGAGGGTGCTTTATCTCTCTGCTGTGTTTTGTGGGTTTAGGTGGTACTGGTCGTGCTCCAGTAGGTCTGGTGGGAATTTTGGATCATGCAAAGCCTTTGTTACCATATTAGAGCCCGGGCTGATTAGGCCGGCTGTAATTGGAGTTAGGTCACATCGAGCTTGGCTTTGCTGGCCCTGCCCCAGGAACGATGGAGAGGCAGAGCCGGGGTTGGCACTGCAGCTCAGGGCTGACCAAACTTCCCTGATTGCTTGAGCTGGAGATTTATCCCTCCACAGAAAACTGTTAACATCATTTTAAGATGATTTTCTTGGCTCTCGTTGAGCTGTAACGAGCAGCAGCCTCCTCCCGAGCCCTCTCCTGCTCCCCCTGAGCAGAGCAGGGCTCTGGAATCCAAACTGCTGCAGATCCAAGCCTTGCCCGGGCTCTTATCTGCTGTGGGCCAAATGAAAATTCATTATCGGAGCCTCCTGCATGCCCGAGCTCTGGCTGCTGCCTCAGCCTCTGTGTTGTGGCTGAGAACCATCTGGAGTAAATCAAATGAAATAAAACCTCTATTAACTGAACCTTAAATATCCAGAGCTCGCCATTATCACGGTCAAACGCCCTGACATCGCAAAAACCTCTTTGCTCGGTACAAATCTCCCTTTCCCACGTTTCCTCGCCACTGTCGCTGCTCTCGGGAGGGGACACGGAGCTGCATCCATCCTGAAATATTCTGCACCACGTTTGGATGCAGCACAACCGGGGGAGTTGAGCAAAGCCAAGCCACTGGCGGGATCAGGGTCCAGCTCCAAACCAAACCCTTAAATCCCAAAAGCATCTCTGGCCATCGTGGTCTTGTTAGCACTGCTTTCAAAAAAATAAAAAAAAAAAAAAAACCAAATAAAACAATCAAGCGGTGAAAAACAATTTGGTTTGTCTGTAGAATAACGGAGATTTTGCAGATGAGGAGCAGTTGGGAGCTACTGTCCGAGGAGCATTTCAGTGGAATGAATTGGGGTTGTACAGTCAGAGGAAAATGCAGATTTTTAATAAAAAGTGCAGAAAACCGAGTCAGTTTAACGCGAAGCAAAATCCCTTTTAACAGACAACAGACAAAACTTCCCTGAAGTGCATTCTACCCAAAATCTCTGCAAGCAGCCTCCTTAGAGTGGCGGAATTTGTAATTTGTTATATCTTAGAGACTACAAATGAAGTTGCTTAAAACGTATTTTGTAAGTGCATAGGCAAAGATAATTCTTACATTAGAAAGAGGTTTATTTTCCAGGGGGGAATTATGGAAACAAGGCAGTGTTGGATATTTCTAACTGCGTAGAAAGAGAGAAGGTTGTATTAACAGGGATAAAGGAGATGGGGATTCTTCTCCTCTCTGATTTCTGAGAATCTCTGTTAAATAAATCTGTAAAAGAAGCCGCATGGATTTAATTTCGTCATTTTCCAAACGAGCATCCTTCCACCATCTGCTACGTCCTAAAGCATGATTTATTTTGCTTGCCACAACTCTCCGTGCAAACACATTTACACATACAAATAAAAATTGTTGCCCTGCTTTAAACTGCTTGGAAGCGATAAAATCGACAGAGGAATTAGGAGCATCCAAATAAATTCCCCACCCCCGCGGACCATGATGGCATTCACTGCCGGGCTAATATCAGCTCGAAATGCAATCAGAGGAATTGCGAACGCCGTGCAAGAACCCTCAGTGTAATTAAATAAAGGGGGGAGGAAAAATCTCTGTAACCTTGGAGGGTTGGCTGGAATCCGGGGTGGAATGTGCTCCCCACTCACGTTCCGCGCCGTGGGTGAGAGGACAGGCATGGAGGGATGGAAAAGCACGTTTGGGGTGCGGATTTTGGCTGTCTCCAGATTCCTGCGGGGATCCCCGCGCCGCATCACAACCAGAGCATCTCCCAGCTCAGCGAGCCCCAAACAGCTGCAGAGTCACTCCCCGTCTTCGTCCTGTAGTGTAAAAATAATAAAAGTCCTTAATATCCCTTCAACAATCTTTTTTTTGGAAAAAAATTAGGAAAAATTCAATTTTCTTTGAAGAAATGGGGTTCGGGAAGTAAAGAAATCAGCCGGCTGATCTCACGGAGTCTGGCACCCTCGCAATCAATTTGTACCAAGTCTGAGGCTGTAACTCCAAAGCTGTTTATTGATCAGTTTATTACAGCGCCCGGGATAATCAAAAAGAGATGGAAAACGACGGGACCCAAACGGCAATCGCGAAGCTGCGATCGTTCAGGGGGCTCGGGATAGATTTGGAAAAATATGACGTGGAGCTGAATAGGAAAAAATAACTGACAGAAGAGAACTGTAATTGTGGGATTGCATCCAGCGTGGGACACATCACACCGTGAATGCTCTGCATAAACAGGGTTTTTATAGGAGCTGCCTTTGGGCACAGGACAAATTCAGTGTATTTCGTATCCCGCATTCCCTCTGCATTTTCAAGATCGATGGAAGGCAGCGGGCTAACACCGAAAACGAATATATCTGAAAACTGATAAATAAAAATAAAAAGCTCCCTTGAAAATAAACCCGGCGGGAAGGTGGGGAGACTCGGGGAATAACCGGGTGCTCCAATCTAAGCCAAAGCAGGAGCTTGGAGTTTCTCACTCTGCATACATTATTTATTTCCCTGGCCGAGGTGAATCACGTTGGTTTGTTCATCGCCCAGGCAGGCAGGAAGGTGTGTGCGATTATTAGGATTCCCTGCAACAAGTTCGATGGAAACCGTTTGCGAACAGGAAGACGGAGTCCTGGGGAGAGAGGGGGAAAAAAACCAAACTTTTAAGGACATAGATCGGATTTTCTCCCTTTCTCTGCCTGGTAAAAATAAAAAAAAAAAAAATAAATAAATAAATAAATGAAAGGTATCCCTGACGTTCCACCTCTCTGGGGAGTCTCGGGGGTTCGTCCTTCTGCCCTCGGGGTGTGGGGGACGGGCCGGGACGGTGGCACCGGGACCAAGCCCTAAAGTATTTTGCCCACATCTTTTCCAGTGTTGGATTTGGGGGGGTCCTGTGGCGGCTCTAAGTGTCTCCAGCAGGTGCCCGAGGGTTCTCTGGGAGGGGCCCGATCCTGCAGTTTGGGGGGAACCTCTTTGGGGGAATCGGGGTCTGGCCTCCAGGAGACTGCGGGACCCTCCCAGGACACAGCCCCGGAGTCCCGCATTTCTTTCAGCCCGGGGCCGAGCATCCCCTCCGAAATCCCCGTCTCCAAGGATCCTCTTGACCGCGAGTTCTCTGCGTGTAAATTTAACCTCTCTGCCAGCGCTTTCCTCCCTTGTGTTTATTTTAAAAATCATTACCTTAGGGGATAAAAAAAAATGTTTTCAATCCTTAAGGGCAAAACTGTTAATTGCTTTGAGCAGGAAGACATCTGATCTCTCCCGACTATCCCCTGCCTTTTGCCAAGCAGAAGAAATATCTGCTGGTAAATCAAATACCTGCGCAGAGAGAGGGAGAGCGCAACCCTCGGCGGCTGCGAAAGGAGAATCACGGCGGAATTATGCAACGAGCGCGGCTCGTTGTGCGCTCGCTGTCCGAACGCGCGGATGATACCGGTGCGATCAATGGGGACCATTGTCGGGTGACACAGGGGACAATTAGAACGCGTGATTGCACTCGGTGCAGCTCGGCTGCATCGCTCCCACCTTCCCCGAGCACCGGGAGCCGGACAGAGCCCCCGCCCCTCCCGGCTCTGCGGAGGATGCTCGGGGAAGGGTCCCCTCGCAAACCGCTCGGAGCCAGACGGCTTCGGGAATCCAGAGGTGGATCTGGATGGAGGCGTCGGTCACCAGCCCTGATCCCTCGGAAGCTCTGATGTTCAGCTCCCTTTAATTCCTTCCCAGCGTCTGGAGATAAACGCGAATTACTGTTAATACAACGCCTTTCTCTTGGCTCCGGGTCTCATCTGGGGCAAGGCGATGAAACAATAATCTCCCGGCCTCTGACACATCAAACATGCCCTCGGTGTGCAGAACTTACACTTGATGCACACCCCGATTCCATTTTCCTGCCTTTCTTTTTCCAGGCGAATCGGGAGCCTTATCTCCCTTCCCTGAAGGGTGTCCACAAGCCAGCCTCGCGGCGGCTCGTTAAAAAAAACTTCTGTCTCTAGAAAACGGATTATTAACCAAATCGATCATAAAAGGAGGGGAGAATGCTCGTGAGGTTTTCACTCCCCAAAAATAAACGCGTTCCCCACTGCCCACGGGCGTTTTGTCCTCCCGAGGTGTCTGTGGGGGACAGGGGTTGGTGCTTTAGGGGACTGGGGACACGGGACATCGTTCGTGTAATGATCCGAATGAATTCCCTTCTGATTTACACTGATAAGGGGAGGCAAGGGGATGTTGGAAGCCCCCTCCCCAAATCCCCCATCCCTGGCCACTCGAGTCTAACGATGCTGTGGAATTTCGTGGCGGGGATGCAGCCCCGGGCTGGGTGGATACAGGAGCGAGGATGCTGCGGCAGCGCCTGCCCGACACCTCCCTCCGCCTCCAGGCTGGGAAAAGCGAGGCGGAGCTGGGCCCGGGGGCAGCCTGGAGCCCGGGGGAGGCACAGGGGGAGCAGAGGGGGAGGCGGAGCTGCCCGGGACGGGCCGTCGCTGGTGCTGCTGCTGCTGCTGCTGCTGCTGGAGCTGGAGCCGGTCAAACTGCACAGCCACTTCCCCCAGGAGCTTCCCTTTCATCTCCCCGCTCCTGGCGCCTGCAAAACAGCCTCAGTTTGTCTGCAGCGTCTCTCTTCCCCCTGCGCTCCCTCCCTCCCCGCCCCGCTCCAGCTGAGAGCCGCAGGACCGGGGCGCCCCGAGCCCGCCCCGCCTCACGGGGCTGATGCTGCGGGAGGCCGGGGGAGAGGCGGAGGGGCACGGGGGGCTGGGGGCGTTCTGGGCATCCCTGGGACCCGTCCGTGAAGACGAGTGGACTCCCCCAAAGCCGACCCGGTCCCACCGAGCCCCGGGGACCGCCAGCCCCAGGCCTGGGATCTCACGGGGGAAAGCCCCCGGACTCACTTAGTTTCCTCTGCTGGGAGAATTCCTTGCTAGCCTGAGGTTGGGCGGCCGCTCTGGGATCCTGGATAGGGGGCAAAGCCTTAATTCCCAGAAATTTCTCTCTCTAAACCCCGTCTAGGGGAGGTTTCGATGCGGACACTCAGTACCGTGTGCGGCTCCATCCTCTGATGTTTCACTGACAGCAGGAGGAAGGAGGGGAGGGGTGAGAGAGGAGAGAAATCTCCAAGTTCAGACTTTAGACAAAAATGCTCCGAATTCGCCATGGACTGAGGCTGAAGAGGGAAAACACCATGAGCAAATCCGGCCGTGCTTTGTTATCTCAGGCGCCCCTGTGGCAACCCAAAATTCAGCCAGACCAGGCTGGAAGAGCCAACCTGTGCTCCGAGAGCAGCTGTCCCTTGTCCCCTTTTTCCCTCCGGCCTCCCAAAGGATGGCAGAGCAGAGGAGCCTCTCCAAGCCCACGGGGATGGAGTTTGCACACCCGGGGCACAACCGGGGAGAGAACCTGCACCCAAGGGACGGGCTCGGTGTCACCGTGACCCCGTGGCTCCCCTGGCGCCCTTCCAGCGGGCATTGACTTTGGGGGGCGCGGTGCAATTATCTGCGGCATTTTCAGCAGCCCCACAATGGCTTTCGACGGGCGGTGCATTGTTCCTGACACACAGACATTGTTCCGGACACACAGACATTGTTCCTGACACACAGACATTGTTCCTGCGTGCCCATCAATTCTCATTTACTTGTCACGGTGCAGGAAGCATGGAGAAGGGAAAGGAAGGGAAAAGGGGGGGAGAAAGAGGGACAAACTCAAGCCCAGCGCAGCAGCAGAGCTCTGCAAGGCCGGGGCTGCCTGGCTGCTGCCTCTGAGTGTCTCCCAAAAACGAGGTGGGGAAGGAGAAGTGACAAACTGGGGGTAGCAAGAGCAGCTGGGCAGGCATCAGTTTGTAGCATTAATTATTATTTTCACCCTCGGAGAAAAGCCCGAATCGGGGCTCTGCCGGCTGAAATGTTGCAGCCAGGCTGGCTGGAGTGAGGCAGAGGAAAGCATCACTTCTCTTCGCAGATCTCTAATCCTTAACCCACCGAGGTGTGCAGTAACACGGCCAGCAATCGCTAATGAGTGTGCAAACCCTGCCATTAGCGCCGCTGATGAGTGGGGTTTTGTAACACGGCTGCTCGAACACGTCCTCCCACGCTCCTTCCCACACGGCAATCCCGTGCCCCGGTCCCAATTTGCTCTCCCTGGCACCAGGCGAGATCCTATCGGGGCTGTCAGGGCTGGGGCCGCTCGGGGATTTGGTGGCTGAGCAGTGGGGAGGGATGATCGGGGATTTAAAGGGTCGGGAGCATCCCCGGGCCCAGCACAGCCCCATCCCCGAGCTGGGAAGTCGCAGTTTGCAGGACTGGGGACTTCCAAACTCGCTCCTTGGGAAGTCAGGAGCCCAAAACGAGCAAAAGATGAGCTGATTGAATCCTCCATGCTTTATGGAAGGGATGTATCCAAATGTTGGTGCAGGACCGAGCCCGCAGCTTGGTCTGAGCTGCCCCTGAAGTCGGGATTTGGAGAGAGAAATTGTGCCTGTCGCCTTCTCAGAGTGATTTTTAGTGGCTCTAAAAATGACCCTCACTTACATCATCAAAACAGCTCCCAAACACTGCGCATCCTGGACATTAAAAAAAAAAACAAACCATACTAAACACCTGAGAAAGTTGCGGGCACAGCACGAAATAACGCCCGGCGCAAGATTAAAATAATTATGAAAAGAACAATATGTACTCGCTTTTATCCGGGCTGTAATTATAAAAGCTTTTTAAGGGATACTCTTTATTCATACCACTGGTAGGAAGTCAAAAAGTGAGAGAATCGCTTTCATAGCGCTGGTTTGATAGGACTTTTAATTAAGGGCTGCGTGCCCCTAATTTATTAAAGCTCATCTATTCATCACGTGTGTAATTGACGCTGGAGAGAAAAAATAATAATAATTACAGTTCTAACCTTTGCAGAGTGGTTTTGCCCGGCTTGGGTCCTGCTGCCGTGGAAACGAAAACAAGAAAAAAAATTGGATGAAAATAACAGTGGGGGCCGCGTTTCTCCTCGGGAACGCGGGGTCCGCATCCCGTATCCCAAATCCCGCATCCCCAGGCCCCCCTGTTTCGGGAAAGGGACTGGTTTTTGGGGGGATGGAGGGAAGGAGCGGACAGGCTCCGCTCCGGGAGGGTCGGTGGGGCGGGGGTGCGGCGGGACCGGGATGGGCCGGGATGAGCCGGGATGAGCCCGGGAGTGTCGGGATGAATTCGGGAGTGCCGGGATGAACCCGGGAGTGCCGGGATCAACCAAGGGGTGCCGGGATGATCCCGGGAGTGCCGACATGAATTCGGGGGTGCCGTGATTAACCCGGGGGTGCCGGAATGATCCCGGAGGTGCCAGGATGAATTCGGGGGTGCCGTGATGAGCCCGGGGGTGCCGGAATGAGCCCGGGGTGCCCCGGGAGGAGCCGACCCGGCGGCGGGGAGAGGGGGCAGAGCCTCGCTCCTCTGAAGTTCCCTCTTCGCCTCATCATCAGCCTTAATTACCTCGGCGGGTTTTTTTATTATTTTTTTTCCCCTCGCTTCGCTGTGATTACAGCCCTGCACGGGCTGCTCGGCGTCATTAACGCCGTGTCATTAATTGGGACCGTGAGGGGAGGGGGGGGGGGGGGGCGGGCGTGAGGGGAGCCGGCTGGGCCCGCCCCCCGCGCGCTCTCAGCCAATGGGACTCCGCCTCGCGCTACGTCACGCGGCACGGCGGGCGCTGATTGGTCGGCGGGGCGGCTCCCCCGCTCGCCCAGGGAGGACAGCGGCGCCGAGCCCCAGAGGGGGAAAAGGGGGGCGGCCGGGCCCGCTCGCCGCAGTCGCCGGGCAGCGCCAGCGCCAGCTCCGCGCTCCGCCATGGCTTCCCCGCACAAGGCCAAGGAGCTCTTCTCATCCTCGGACGAGGAGGGCGCGGCGGCCGGCGCCGAGGAGCACCACAAAGTCAAGGTGTCGAGCCTGCCGTTCAGCGTGGAAGCGCTCATGTCCGACAAGAAGCCCCCGCCCAAGGAGCCGCCGCTGCCCGCGGCCGCCGCCAGCGCCGACGGCGCGGCCGTGGGCACCTCCAGGAACCTGCTGCTGGCCGGGCACGGCTCCCGCGACGCGCACAGCCCGCCCGGGCCGCTTACAAAAACCTTCGACACCGCCTCGGTCAAGTCGGAGAACTCGGAGGACGGCTCGTCCTGGATCCCGTCGGAGGCCGGCAGATATTCGCCGCCGCCAAGTGAGTGCTCCGGGGGCGGGCGGGATGCGCTGGGTCCTCTGTTCCACACACGGATCCTGTGTTTTATATCCTATATTCCCGTCCGGGTTGGATGGGCCCTGAGCGAGCCGCTCTAGGGGTGATGCCTTAAAGGTGTCGCTGCCCGTGGCAGGAGATGGTTTTAAGGTCTTTTCCAACCAGAAACACTCTGCGATTCCTTTTATAGGTACTCAGATATGTGTCATTTTTAGGGGTATGTTACGTATTTCTTCATCTATTTATTTATCGGGTTATTCAGGTTATTATAGGTTTTATTCATGAATTTATTTATTAGGGTTATGTATTTATAGGGTTATATGTTTCTATACATGACTGTATATAAATATATAGCTCTTTCAAAGCCGTGGAAATATCAGAACTCACCAGGGACCAGCTCCTGTCCCGGGTCTCGGCCCCCTGGCAGCCAGTTTGGCCATTTATGTTATCCCGCTCCAACAACAATTGGAATTTCTCCCTGTTCCCTTCTCCCATCCGCGGTGCGCAGCGATCTCTTAAACTCGGGAATTGTCCCTTCCAACTTTGAGCTGGCTCCCGGCGCGGGGTTTGCCCTCCATCCCAGAGCTTGTCAAAGTTCCCCGAACTGGTCCTGACCCTTTTACCCCCCGCGATCCCTCCCGACCCCGTCCCCTGCCTTAGGGACGCTCGGTCGGAGGTGACAGGTCACTCCTGAAACCCCTTTGCTGGCCGCGTTTCGCTTTCGGTGATAAAAAACAGGGGGGGAAAAATTGCTTTTAAGAATTTAAAAGCCCCAAAACATCCTTCAGGAGAAGGCGAAGGAGCATCCCATGGCCGGGATCGCACCTGTGGCAGGATTTATCCGCGCATCCCAAACTCGCCTGGCGCACATTAAATATTCTTTATTTAAGTTAGAGACTTCACAGACGCGAGCTGTCTCACAGAATTTACTCCTCAATCTAATATAGCGAGAGGAAAGTTTAGTGCTGTTACATCTTTCCTTATTTTTTTTTTTAACAATAATTTCCATTTGGCTTTCATCCACTTCCTTTCCTTTCTGATAACCCCGAATTAATTTGATTTCTATCGTGCTGGGAGAGGGTAGGAGGGAGGCATCCCGCCCGTGGCTTTCCCTGTGTAGCTCCAGTTTTCAATTTTCACGTTCCCTCAAATGTGCTGGGAAAACATGGGGGAAAAAAGAGTGTGCTCCTACTTGGACCCTTCTCTAAATCTGCCCAAAATCCCAGACTTAGACGCGGCCTAAAAATCTCCCTCTGCATTTTTTCCCCTTCGAAATTCTTCCTCTTTCTCCCTGAAAATTTTTTGTTCTCGGGGTCGGCAAAGCAATTTTGTAAAGGACTTGAATAGCCGGGAGTTCCCGTGACTTCAGGGGGATTTGGGGAGAAAACAGAATCAGGGAAGGGAAAATCCTTTGGCCTCGAACATTTTCCTCATTTCCCACCTCGTCAGGAGGCAATGACCGAATCTCCCGCAGGAAAAACTCCTGTCCATGGAGAGCTTTGACATTAAAAACAGCCCCTCGATTTATTATTATTATTATTATTAATATTAATATTACGGGTGAGATGAGCTAGAGAAAAAGCTGTACGAGTTCGAATTTTGAGGAACAGGGAGAGGGAGCGCTCTCTAAAAGATGATTTATTTTTTGTCCCATTTTGGCCAGGAAAAGGAGGATAAAGAGAAAAAGAGCAGCGAAACAAATCAGTGCGGGCTTGGGGACTGGCACGGGATAAACGCAGTTCCGGGGGCTGCGGTGGCCGCGGTCCCTGCTGCTTCTCAGAGCTTGGCAATCCCTCGGGGAGCGGCGAGGGAAGGAGCCAGGGGTGTATCCTGGAGGGAATATTTCATGGATTTCATGGAAAATCGCGTTTTTGTTTCCGTGCGCGGCGGGAGCTGGGATGGGTCGAGCTCTCCGAAAACTGGGGAAGGTGCCAGGACACGGAGCCACGGCCACCCCCCAAACCCTGTCCCTGCTGGAGCTGCTGAGTGCTGGGAGGGTTTCACTTTGGGAAAAGAAAGGAATTCGGTTTAAAAATACCGAGGAAGAACGGGGTGAGCGGCAGGGAATTTGCCGTGGTTTTAATTTAGCGCAGTTTTAGGTGAATCAGCTGTCACGGCGAGCACCTGAGTTATTAAAACGCCCTGATGGGATCAATATTTGACAAGTTGTTTCCTAAAAAAGCTTTATTTTTGCTTTCAGTATCCAGAGGAAGAGCAATGAAATAAGTTTAATTTTTTCCGCTGTAACTGTTTTCTCCCTCCCCTATCTGAACTTTAAAACAATTCCCTCGTGGGATTTTTTTTAATTGCATGATGCGTGCCTAAACATCTTCTTAGGCTGACTTCTTTTAAAAAATAAAAGAGGAAAGTGAAAGGAGTCCAGAAAAAACAACGTGGAAATACTGACAAGCGTTTAAAGGAGACACCGGAGCGTGAACAAAATTCAGCAGCCTGGGTGTCACTTGCTGTGCCCAGCCAGGGTGACTTGTCCTGTGCCCCAGGAGGGAGCAAAACAGCCAAATTACTGAGCTTTTGAAGTCAGCCGCCTGCTTTTTAGTTATTCTTTAGATTGCAAAATTATTATTAGCGAAGTGCTAAATGAATCTAAAGGCAAGTCAGCGCTCTGCCATGCCGGGAATATTGCCTAACCTGGCTGAGGTTTGAGGCAGGCACAAAACGTGGTGGATTTCCTGGCTTTTGTTGGCTTCAAAATGCTGAAGTTTTGTTCGGTTTTTTGTTTTATTTTTTAATTGGCAAATGTCATAAAAGCTAAATTAAAAGAGAGCTGCGTTCTTGTGCGAGTTTGTTTGGGGTCTTTTTTATACTGACTGATAATCAGAAAATACCCACTGAAAATCAAAGTTAATAAGCAGAGGGAAAGCTTGATTTGGAAGAAGAAACAGCAAGAAAAAATGTCCAGATAGCGAAACCACAAGAATTGTCAGACTTCCTTCAGCTGTCACTTGTGGGGAAATCCTGGAGCAGGGCTGGGCTCTCCTTTTGCCCCACTGTCCTTTTGGGAATCTCCTGCTTTTGTGGTGTTTGTGCTGTGCCTTCCTGGAGTTTGTGTGCTCTAGACCCCTGTGATGTGACTCCCACAGTGAACCCTCTGTCCCTTTTGAAATCGCTGAGGCAAAATTGCCCTTCCCAGCCCATCAGCTGAATGTGAATTTAAGTTTGGCCAGGGGAAGATTTGCAGAGCCCCTTGCAGAAGGATCCCGCGTTTGGAGGGGATCCCTGGGACACCCATGGTGCCCAGCATCCCTGCAGAGCCCCGGGCTGTCCCTGTGCTGTCGTAACCGGCCTCTCCCTTCCTTGCAGGACACCTGAGCCCCACTGCCTGCACCCTGAGGAAGCACAAGACCAACAGGAAGCCCCGCACCCCGTTCACCACCTCGCAGCTGCTGGCTCTGGAGCGCAAGTTCCGCCAGAAGCAGTACCTGTCCATCGCCGAGAGAGCCGAATTCTCCAGCTCCCTCAACCTCACAGAGACACAGGTCAAAATCTGGTTCCAGAATCGGAGGGCCAAGGCCAAGAGACTGCAGGAGGCCGAGCTGGAGAAGCTCAAAATGGCAGCGAAGCCCATGTTGCCGTCGGGGTTCAGCCTCCCCTTCCCCATCAACTCCCCCATCCAGGCTGCCTCCCTGTACGGCACATCCTACCCTTTTCACAGACCTGTGCTCCCCATCCCGCCCGTTGGACTCTACGCCACTCCCGTTGGATACAGCATGTACCACTTATCCTAAGAAGATCCCACAGACAAAGCAGTCAGACAGACAGACAGACAGACTTCCTGGTGGATCCTGTCCAGCCCTGAGAAGGCACAACCCCAACCAGTACTGGCCATTCCTTCTGCACGCTTCTAGCTGGCATCCTGACTTGTCTGGGAGTTTGCTACGGGTTGGGCGTCTCCTGAGAGTGCTCTGAGCGCTCAGAGTCTGCTCCTCAAAGCAAAAAAAAAAAAAATTATAAAAACCAACAAAAAAAAAATTTGAGTAAACGTAGGGGTTTTACCCAGTGCACGTACAACTAGGTTAAAAAAAGAACGGGTGAAAAAGCAGTTTTATCATATGGAGGCAGAAATTCCCTGACACCTCCCTGGCGGGTTTAAAATCAGAGGGGTGTGTGCCCTCGAGCCACGCTCTGAATCGCCATCACTTCACACCGGGGCAGGGGGGAGGGAAATAAAAAGGTCTACTCGAGGTTTTGTTGTTCGGTTGTTTTTTTAAAGGCAGCAGAGCCCGCAGCTAGAGACGTGTAAATAGAAACTAGAGCCGGTAGAGTCTCAGTGAAGTTCAGAGCCAGCAAATCCCTGCATTTCTGAGGGGAGGGCAGAGCTCTGCATCCCGAACCTCGGCGAGATGAGCAGCAGGGCCCCTAAATGTAGAGGCCACCGCAGCTCCTGTGATGCCTTTCTGTGTATAAATAGCTTCAGCCTTTGGAAAGCACTGGCAGGGGAGGTGAAGAGCGAGGGAGGGTTCTTAGGCTGGTTTTTATCTCTTCCTATTGGCATGCTTAGAAAATTGTGGCTGCAGCCAGGTAATCTTGGCTCTGCAACCTCTGGGAAAAGCAGGAGAGAGGGGAGGAAGACGGGGGTTGTTCCCATAAAGGATTGTTGAGCCCTTTTGGGGGATGTTACGGGGTTTTTGTTAGGATTTCCCACAGCCTGTGTTAAATGGAACCCCCCGAGCTTTGTGCCATTCTGAGGATGCCAATAGAAGTGCCTCGTGCTTCAAGCCCTTCTAAAGAGAGATCCGGGTGTCACCATCAGCCCCACGAGCAGGACAGTGGGGTGCTAGAGACTGTGTGACCTCTCTGTCCCCGTGGGAGCTCTGGCAGCAGCTTCCCCAGGCTTCTCCTTGTAACTCTTGTATTATTTGTATTACTCTCGCTAAACTTTCTGAGGAAGTTACTCCCAAGGCTGTGGAGCACTGAAGTCAGAGCTTCTCCTGGATTTATTTTCTTAGCATGCTGTTGTGGAGGAAAGAAACGAAACAAAAAAAAAAAAATCAGAAAAAAAATGGAAAAGAAAAAAAAAAAAAAAAAAGCCACGAGGTTTTGCTGGTTTTGGTTTGTTTTGACCCAGGCATTGATGCCGCCTGGGACCCACTATAGATGAACTTCCTCTCTCCCTTCCCCTCACCCCCGATCTCCCATTATAGGAGAATCCCTTTGAAAGGGATGCCTTGTACAATTTTATATATTTTATTGAAGATTTATTATTTCTTATCTCTTATTTCGAATTAAATTAAAAAAGAAAAAACATGTTTAATCGCGTGTGGGTCTGTTAGTGCTTGGAGTGCTTTGAAAGGTGCCTTCTCTCCGTGTGTGTTTTGCACGGCTGGGTCAAGTTCAAAGGAATGTTTGGGTTGCCTTTATGATTATTTCCCCTTTCTCAATCTGATTTAAAGCCAAATTTGCAGCGCATGAAGGTGAATTGCAAGTCAACATTTCGGAGTCAAAAGCCAAAGCTTTTATGAGGTTTCCTTGTTTTTAACAACCTCTTTTAGGCGCCTCTGTTCTTTACAACTGCCGTGCCCTGGTGATGTTTCCATCCCTTTTCACTCGTGTGCCTTTCCCTTTCCTTGGGAATTCTCCCCTGGACTCCACCTCAGCTCTGTGCTTTAGAGGGCATCCCGAAGGATTCGGGGCGGGGGGAGATTTGGGACTGGCGGGGGGCCTGCAGTGCTCCAGCTGCATTTCAGGGTACCAGGGTGTCCCACAGTTTTGGGGCCAGGCTCGGAGAGCAGGTGCTGGACCACCCTCCCCTGGCGAGGGGGGCTGGGATAAGAGGAGCCGAGGACACCCCGAGTGCCATCCCATGAAAATCTTGTCGCAGGAGGACTGTTGGGGTCAGGAGGGGGTCGGGGGACAAGGTGTGTTTGTGTTTGCCCCCTGGCCCGGTGTGTTTGGCCTCTCCGGGGTTTCTCCCTGGTGCGTTCTCCCCGCTCCGGCCGTGCGGCTCCCGCAGGCACCGCGCTCCCGGCCCCGCCGCTGGAAGCACCGGGAATTCTCCCGTCCCACAGGTTCCCAGCCTCATCCCGGCTGCCTCAGCATCCCGCGGGATCGGGATGAAAAGGGTCGGGGAATAAGACATTTCGCCAGCCGGGCTGTGGGGAGGGGCTGCGGGCTTGGGGAGCTCGCCTTGCTCACCCCTCTCCCGACTCCCAGAAAAAAACCCTTGTGACCTTCCCTGGAACAAAGCTGGGGGAGAGCCCAGCCTCCACGCAGATTCTTGAAATTAGAATTTACCGCCGCATAAAAACGGGAGAAAACAGCTTCTTTCCCGGATTCCCTTTTCCCGAAGCATCATCCCCGAAATCCAGGGCAAGGAGAAGCCCCTCGGCCCCGTCCTTCCCTGGCCGGGCGCTCCCTTAGCCGGGCTGGGCTATAAATAAACCGGCGGTGTTTTTTAACCTTCGGTATAAATCAGCTGTGTCAGGGATTAGAGCTAAATCTTTTCACTGGAAATTCTTTGAGCGCGGGAGCTTTGCGTGTGTTATGCGAGATCCCTAAATGGATACAGATTTATTGCGGCACACACGGGTGTTGAAGGAAAAGCTTCCAAATCTCGGTTACAACCTCGGCTCTGGGAAAGGCAGGAGGGATCCGTGACACCTCCTCGGAGCCCTGCGGATGGCATGACAATTCACCCTGCGCCCATTATTAACTTGTTCCAATTAAAGCCTTCAGAAAGGCCGAGTTAATTGAGTATTATATTTTATTAGGAGGGAGGTGTCAAGCTTTACTCATGAGACTTCATCATCGTCCTAATGGGAGCTGCCCCGCAGGCAGATCTGTAACTGATTAAATTACAGCGAGGCAGGGAAATCAGAATGCTATCATTAAAAGCGATGCACTTACTGAAATTCCTCCCCCACTTTCGCAAGAGGCTGGGGAGGTGTGGCTTTAATTAGTTATTTTAATGCAAAGCTAAATTGTTCCCAAAGTATTTTCTGACACAAAGCAGATGCGATGATTAGAAGTTGAGTGAGACTGAAAGGAGTTGGCATCTGTTCCAGGTACATCCATATATTTTAAATTCCCAATAGAAAGTGAAAAATAATTAGAGCAATAAATAATAAACATTAAAAACAACGCGATAAATTATCCCGATCCTTAAAATCCGGACTTGCTGAGCGGCGGCTCAGGCCAGCCAGGCACAGCCTTCAGTCACCGGCGATGGATTTGTTGACATAAACATTTGGGATTGGGCTTTTCTGCCTCGCTCCGGCCAAGCATTCATTACCCAAAGCCACGGGCGCTCCGAGCCCGCATTTCATGTTGTCACGTTGCCTTGTCAAAACCCGGAATTTCTGCTTTTTATGGCGAAGGAGGAAAACTGGGGCTGGCTGCGAGCGTCGTGCTCGGGAGAGAGGGGAATTCTCTCCGGGGGCTGCGGGAACCCAGCGACCCTCGAGCCACGGGCTGGACATCGGGGATGGGGATGGGGATGGGGATGGGGATGGGGATGGGGATGGGGATGGGGATGGGGATGGGGATGGGGATGGGGATGGGGATGGGGATGGGGATGAAGATGCTCCCGGCCGGGCACGGGATCCCGACACCTGCCCCGTGGAGCCCACCCAGGGGCCTCAGGTGCCCTCCAGGCCGGGCAGAGCCGAGCGGAGAGCTCAGCCCCGTAGCAGAATCCCGGCTCCCAGCCCTGCCTCGACCCCTCGGTTCCATCACCCCGGGGGTTCACAGCACCCAGCACCTCTCCGGAGGGGGAGCTGGATATTCCACACCTCTACACTGTCCGTGCCTCTCACACGAGCGCCACACGCACTCCAATGTCCCACCTGGGGCTCTGCAGGAATTTCGAGGTGAGTGCTGGACACGCAGTGCAGGAGGAGGGGAGCCCACGGATGAGAAAGAACGAGCAGAAAGCTCCGAACTCTCGGGCCCTGCGCCTTCGGAAGGGGCTCCAAGCCATGCACTGTGCCCTGGCTGCGCACAAGGAGCCAGAGGAGCCGCGGAACAACCGCGGTGGATCCACTCCCACCCCCCTCGGGGCCGCTCTGAGAGAGAATTGAGCATTCTGCTGTCTCTAAAGTGTGTTTCCCCTCTCTATTTGTCCCCCGTTTACCATACCCAAAGACTAACGTGGATCTCTTTATTTAAAAAAAATCAAAATCATTGAAAACACCAAAAGAAAAACCCTCCCCAAACAAATAAAACCCGCAGTGTGACTGTGCTTCTCCCATTCCTACGCAGCCTGCGAGCCACGGCGACTCCAAAATGCCTTTTCCGGGGGTCACTTTTGGAAGTTAACCTACTTTCGGCAGCGCCCACATTCTTGGCGTAGGAAGCCTCTCTCGCCAAATAAAAACACAGAGGTTATTCCAATATTTTTTTTCTTTTTCTTTACCCTTTTTTTTCCATTGCAGAGCAGAGGGGCCGCATTTTCCCAGGGAGGGATCTCAGGGAAACTGCTCAGCTCATCCCAGCGCTGGGAAACCCAGGAGGAGCCGCTCCGCGCTTCACGCTCCTTTTCGCTGCCGCGGGGGAAGGCAGAGGGGAAAATTGGGGTCTTTTTTTTGTTGTTGTTGTTGTTCAGCTTTTTTTATCTCGGTTTGTTTTTGACTCGCCTCGCCCCTCGCTGTGTGTTTCCCACCTTAATCCACGAGGCTTTTGGCGGGTGCTACCAGCAGCTCCCAACTGGTTGCACGCAAGGAATAAAAATCTTTCCATCCATTATATTTCAGTCTTTTAACACCCGAGCAATTCTGTCCCTGCTGTTTTAGTGGAAAGACCGGTCTATAAAGCTGCGACTGCAGTCGATTTTAAAACGCTACCATTTTTAAAAGGGGGTTGGAATAATTCTGCTTTGCTTGGGAAGAAAAAGTCTCGAGCGATGTATGCGCGATTAAGGTTTTATAACACTGTTCAAGGAAATTAAAAACATTCTGTGATGTTCTCGCCGCAAAGGCAGGTCTCTTTTTTTTTTTTGGCAAAAATGTTTTGTATATGTATTTCTTAGATTGCTGTGTTTTGAATAAGCAAGAATCTCGTAAAGAGAAAAAAAAAACCAACCCACGTTCCTTAAAAGTCTGCGCTACCCGTTTTATTAAACTGATTATGCCAGCGTTCGGCTCAAAAGTTTGTTTTAAGTAGGAATATTTTCCCAGACGTGTAATGGATTGCTTGAAAACAGAATTCTTTGCTTTTTAATGACCTGTAATGGCCAATTCATTTCGACTGCGCTTATCAAGGTGCTGTGTTAAATAACAAACCGGTTCTTGAAAACAAAAAAGTCATAATGAAAAATAAGCAGTCAGAATAATCTCCCATCTCCGAGCCAAAAAAATGCAATAAAATTAATTTAAGACTGTCAAAACATCAAAGCTGAGAAAAGGAGCTGCTAAAATAATGTCTCTTGATAAGGAAATAATAAAAACACACCAAAAAATGTCTACTCAATAAACTCCACTGGATTTGGGGGTCTGTGCTATATTTTATTTGGTGATGAAAGCACTTTGATGTCACTGTATTCCAAACAATTATTATTATAATTTTAAACAACCTGGTGTTTTCCATTACTAACGGCTTACGCTTTGAAGTTACACCTCATAATTTCTTAAATTAAATAAATCATTTTAAGTTTGCACTGGGAGCCTTTTAATAGCAGAGAAAGGAATATCATTATCTTATTGAGAGGCAATTGCAGTGGCTCCAGTTTGGCTGTAGCTGGGGGCAAAGTGGTGCACTATAACAGACATACTTTATTAGCCTCCCATAACTCTTGAAAGAACATTTTTATATTTTCTTTGATTCCCCCCCTCCCCCTCTTGTTTTAAAGCTGTCCCAATCTTTAATTACTGCCTAATATGAAAAGCATTATTTTTTAATGCTGTGTAATTTACCAGAGGCAATAGGCCAAGTTAACAATTGTTTATTAGGGTTGCTGTTTCACACAGGGCAAAGAATGCTGTTCCAAACCCAACTTTTCATGGGTGGTTGCACTAATTAATACAGTGTCTGAGGCTCCTAGGGGGTTTTTAATATTAAAGCCTATGGGGCGGAACGGTTTTTAGAAGTCCAGCTCCTGCTGACGTTCCTCCTCCCCTCCCCGGTGATTTCTGGGGCTTTCAAGGCTGTTTTGATCCGAGGCAAAATTCGGCAGCGGGAGGGGAGCGCCCTGGGAGCCGCCCCGGCCCCGCGGTGCCCGGCGGGGGTGGCACCCCCTGCCCCGAGCCCGGCCCGGGGCGCTTCCCCCGAGCTTCCCCCTGCCCTGCCTTTGATTTCTCTCCCCCTCCGCTTAATTCAGGCTGAGGCGGGCGCTGCCGGCGCGGCGGCTCCGGGAGCGCTGCGGGACCCCCGCGGCTGGAATGGATGGGACCCCCGGCACTGGCATTGCGGGACCCCCGGCACTGGCACTGAGCCATCCCCAGGGCTAGTACGGCCGGGACCCCTGGGTCTGGGGCGGCCGGGACCCTCGGGGTGGCACGGAGGGGCTGGAGGGACCCCTCACCCCCTCGCCTGCTCCGGAGCCGGGCAGGAAAGTGGCCCGGGGACACGGGGATGTGGGGCTCGGGGGGATGTGTGACCTGGGGGTTGTGTGGCTCGGAGAGTGCCGCTCCCCAAAACTCCGCCCGGGTAATCCGTGAGCTCTTCCCGCAGCGCTGAGATTTCTCCCGAGGCTCTGCCCGGGACCTCGGAGCATCTCTGCCCCCCAAATCTCCGGCGTGTCCCCGACGGGTGCCCGGCTGCCCCCGAGGATGCTGCGGGCAGCGCTGTCCCCTCTCTGGTCGCTGCCCGCTCCGTCCCCTCCTTCCCGGGGGAGACACGGGACATCCATCAGCGTGATCGATGGGGGTTACTCGCTCCTGTTCTCCCCGCCAGTTTATTTTCTTAAACTACCGGGCAAAAAGCGTAATGACGGAGCGGACAAACACCGTAACAAACAGACGACAGCTTTATGGATGGAGCCGCGCTCCGAGGGCTCAGGGGTGTTAAAATCCGAGCTCCGCCGCCTTCAGCCGCTCTCGCTCCAGCTCGGGTCACTTCAGCCTCTTAAATAAAAAAAAAAAAAAAAAAAAATACAAATGAAAACAAAAATCCAGCCTTGGCTGAGTGTTAGAGGAGGAGACACTTGGGGATTTATTTTACGGGCTGAGCAGGACTGCTCTCCCTGCTCCCTTCGCCGTTAGCTCAGCTCCTTTGCAAATCTAATCTGCTCGGCTCCTTTGCTATTTTTCATGTTGGACCCATGCGTTTCTCCTCTAAGCCTTTCTCCTTTTTGATGTAGCGAGTCAATTGAAGAATGTTGGTCTCGGTTATCAATCACCCAGCTGGGGCTTAAAGGGCTCGGGCTAATCAGATTTAATTGCTCATGTAGCGCCACTCCTGCCCTGGGCCACGACCGACTTGCTCAATTAAACCCCAAATACCTGCAATCAATAAATAAGGAATGACAACACGTTTAAGGGATTTATCCAGCGAAGGAATTGAGCTGGAAAGAGATTACAACAGAAAAAGGCCCTTTTATAATTAAACGTACACCTCTCACCGAGGGAAAAGCTATGTTTAGGGAAACAAAAAGAGGAAGAAGAAAAGATAAAAAAGAGATCTTGTTCCCTTTGCAAAGGAGTGATGAGGCCGTTCCCGATCACTTATTCGCTTATTTTTGGCCCAGGAAAATCCGGGATCCGCAGCGCCCGCCCCGCGTCCCCTCCCGGACGGACCGGTCCCCTCTTTTCCCGTCCTTTCCCAGCAGCCTGCGGCCACTGCCTCAGCTTTCCTCTCAAATCCCTGTTTTCTGTTTAAATCCCCAGGCTAACGGAGTGAGGCGTCATCCTTTCTGACGCCGGGAAAACGTTAGTCCCAATTTCCTAAAAAAAAAAAAAAAAAAAAAAAGGAAAAAAGAAAAAGAAAAAAAAAAAAAGAAAAAAGGAGATTTGCGTTTGCAGCTTCTTGTTCGGAACACGGTAGTAATTGGCCGAGATCAAATAACGCTGAACGAGCATAAATAATCGTTTTTGGCATATTTGCAATTCCTTTTTTTTTTTTTTTTCCAAGAGCTTCTCTGAAAGTGAGAGATGAAAAAAGAGCTCGCAATTAATACCAAAAGACGTAACTTTGGATCATCCAGGAGTGCTCTTGTCTGTGATTTCTGCACCGGCAGCTGCTGTCTTTGACTGGGACTAGGTTTTAAAATCGCTCCTTCAGCAGAGCTGCTGTCAGTGCTCATGGAAGGAGCACCAAGGGAGAAGGGAAGGGAGGGAGAAGCTGGTGGTCAGCCCAGAGGGATCCCAGTGGGAATGTGCCGAAGATTTTGCTCTGCAGAGTTTTGCTCAGCTGAACTGGGACCCCTTCGTGTCTCAGAGCTCTCAGCACTCCTGGGGGAAACCAACCCCAGCAAGCTGGGCAGGAGCCCAGCGGGCACCAGGGTGAGGGGTTGTTTCATTCCCCTAGTCCTGGGATCCCAAAGGTGGAGCTGGAACCACCAGCACAGCAGCTCTGGGCAGGATTTGAGCTGAGTGAGCAGCTCAGGGGGAATTGTCCAGCTGAGGAATTCCCCTCCCTCTGCACGTCCCATCCTCTGGAAGCTCAGCCCTGAGCCTTGCTGCAGTTGAACCTGGCTGCTGGTGGCTCAGAGGGCTCGTCCCCTGCACTGGGGGATGCTGGCAGCACCCTGGGTCCCACTGGGATCCAGCCTGTCCCTAATGCAAAGCTGCCAGAGCCACGCTTGGTGGCTGCTCTGTAAGACAATCTTTGTGGGAAGTGAAGGTAAAAATCTTTATAGAATCAAGGTGTTGATTAAAAAAAACTCCCCAACTGTCAGGGGAGTGCTTCTGTAAGGACTTGTGTTTGTTTGTTCCTTAGCTTGGTTTCCTAAGGAAGCCAGGATTAAATGATCAAACTGCTACAGCCTTTTGAACTCCTGGGCCAACTGCAATCAAAATTGACAAGGGGGCAGAGGTCTCAGAAATAATCAGGTTGCTGTGATTTTCCTGCAAATAGACTGCTGGATAGCAGGGAGACAGATCCTGTTAAATCCCTGCTAGGGCTGTAACCAGAGCTCAGCTCTGAAGAAACGCCAGAGAAGCTGAATGGGAGTGAACACAACATCCCAAATATCCCAGCAGCTTTCACCTGGGCTCCCAGAGACCAGCAGCTCTGAGACACCAAAAAGCACCAAAAGTAACGTGGTTTGTTGAGGGAATTCTTATTGATTGCATTTATTCATTTTTGCTGCTTTCTGGACCAATTTGCCCACTGACTTGGAGAGCAGCACAACATCAAAGGGTGGATTTGACCACTGGTGGAGTTTTCTGGCACATGTTCCCATGCTGTAGGATGGCAGCAACAGCACAAACACCTCCCAGCATCTTTGGAGGCAGCCTGAGGCTTGGTCCTGGCCAGGAGCTTGGGGCATGAGTGGTCCATGAGTTTGTACAACAGTGCTTTGCCCTCATTGTTGTCCATGTTCTCTTTCTGAGTGCAAAGCCACGTTGTGTTTTTAACAGATTGATCCAAATCCTCTCAAGCAGAGAGGAGGAGGAGAAGGAAAACCCTCCCAGGTTCTTTGATGAGTCTCAAAGCAGGCTCTAGATATTTTTTAAAGCAATCAAACAGATCAAGGAACAAATTAAACCGTTTTATTTAAACTCTGAACCTCATGCCTGTGACTCTCAGTTCAGCCTGAAAAGCAAACCTATTAATTCCCATTTGACACAACAAAAATCCAGCTGGATGCTGCATGGCATCCTTGCCTTTGAGGCTGGGATATGCTGCTAAAATTCCACATTCAGGCAGAGGATGCCAGGAGGAAGGGGGGTGGCACTGGGCAAACAGACCCATCCCTGGGAGCCTTTTGACTTCCTAATTCTGAGAGAACCATCCTGCACTGCTCCAAGAGAAATGAGGCCTTCCCTGGCAAGCCCAGAGTGCAATGAGACATTTCCTCCCTGCTGGTGCCAAGTCCAACTGGGCCAGTTTGGAATCAGCCACGTTTGCCAGCTCAGGGCTGTGTCAGAATCTGAGCTGTCATTTATTAAAATAAATGGGTTTGTTGTCATTGAAAAGGCTCCAACACAACAGATTTTGTGAGCTGGACAAAACTTAGGTCTTACAGTGCCCTGGGGAAAGAGAGAGGTTTTTTATTCCACGTCATTGCACTGTTAACTCTGGAGCCTAAGGAAGGATTTCAGCAGCCACAGGTGTTCAAGAGCTGGGGAATGTCATGGAATCTCCCTTTAGCATCAGACACAGCCAGAGTGGGCATAATAAAAAGGAAAAGTTAAGAAAAATAGAACAAGGAGAAACAAATCTGACTGGATTCCTTCCAGCTGCCTACATATACCCCAGAAATCCCTTCAGGCTGATCCTTTTTTTCCCCAGATTGGACCATTTTCCTTATTTTAAGATTTTTGCGCTTTGAGGTGAGTGGGGAAAGGGAAGGAGAAGGGGTGAAAACAGGGAAAGCCATGAAAATTTGTTGTAGGTAAGACTGGAATCCTCTAAGAGCATTGTAAATGTAGAAAATGTATGGGATGAGATGAGATGGAAATGCCACATGGAGTTAGGCCTGGCCCCACCAGGACACACAGAAATTTGAGTGGGGACAAATTTGTGAAGGAGCAACAATGGCCAAAGGTCAAATTGCACAATGTGAAAGGGAGTCACCCGTGAATTTAAATATAAAAATTCCCCTCAATTCCTAAACCAGCCAATTTATACCCAATTTCTGCCCTCCAGGGCATCCAAGTGAGAAATCCTGAACATGTCACAGCAGCATTGGTACATTCTAACGTGGACTTCACACTCGTTCTGTGTGATGAGGTAAAGCCCAATCCTCCCTCTCATTTTTATCCTAAACTGGGAACTGTGAGAGTTCAACACCTGCAGAGTGCTGGGTTTATGTGCCAGGTCTCTGACTGAGAGATTTTGCACATTTTAGGAGAGAAGAAACTGTCCTTAAAGCAAGATTTGTTCTGTCCAGAACAGGCAGAACATAAAGAACAGCTACTGGGATGCACCACGTGCTGATGTCATCATGGAGGAAAAAAAGTCTGCTCAGAAACCCCAATCCACTCCCTTGAAGGGATGTAATTTACTTTGGGGAGCTGGAAGGATGTTTTCTGCTCTGGAGGAGGACAGATCCCTGGAACAGAGTCAGGAAGAATGAGAATCTTGTATTCCTGCAAGCTCTGGGGATCTCCCTTATCAGCAGCCTGTCTGAGGGACCAGGTGGGACTTTCCCATCTTGGGGAGAAGAGCAAGGTGGATTCCAGCCCCAATTCCCACGAGCTGCTCCAGCCTAGGAAATAATACCCATGATGAGGGAGAGGTAGAAACACTGGATTAATTTTCAGTGTGGTCCTGCCCTCCCTTCTGCCCTGGGAGCTCCAGGCTCGGTGTGATGGAGCTGCTGGGAGACGTTAGAGCCTCCAGCCGTCTGCCCCGCCCCACTCCCAAAATTTGGCAGGAGTTGAGGAGTGTCTGAGCTGCTGCACTCACGGGCTGGCTCCCTGCTGCAGGCTGGGGAGAACATCAAAAATCCATTAAGCATCACCTGCAGGAGGGAAAGCACCAAAGGGAGACTGGAGTTGTCTCCTCTGGTGTTTTGAAGAGAATGGATCTGTGTTTGTGTGCGTACGTTTGTTTTGTGAGTTAAATTCATTAACCTTGAGAAATGCAGAGGGGTTTTTACTCATCCAGGCCTTCAGCTGGTGCTGCTGAGCTTTTCTTCCTGCTGGCACAAGAGCGTGGGGTCGCTGGGGGCTGCTAAAGTGGCACTGGCACAGGTTATCAAACATTCCTCATGTGGAATTCTCTGCACTGATGCGACTCTGCTTTATGCAGAAAAACAGAAGAAATTATAGAAATGACCAGAGGATCTCTGATTTCTCTTTGTTGTTTCTCAGAGAGCATCCTCCCACCCCAAAGAGAGCTCTTTTGGACTGGATTCTAAGGTATTACCAGCCAAGTGACAGAGATAGATGCAGCAGAAAGGAAAGAAGATCCTCTTTTTCCAGAAGGCAGCTCAAGCACAAAAAGAATAAAGAATTCAGCCCAGTCCCATAGAAATCTCTGGCAGAGTCCCACCAGCTCAGTCCTTGCTGGGCTGAACCTTTTGATGGCCAAGGGACCCTCAGTGTGCAAGTTCCTGCATTCTACTGCTTGTGAAGAAAACCTCTTTGCTCCCATTTACTTTCTCCAGACATTTAACAGCTGAAAAGCTCTTGTGAGCCCTCACATTAATTAGAGCTCATTGCTTTTGCACCAGCACAACACCAAACCCTAATAATCCAAACAAAAGTCAATCTGTGGCATAAAATATCATCTCTCTCTGTTGTCTGAGGAGAGCCATCAATTCAGGGACTCAATCTGCTTCTGCCTGAAGTCAACAGCAAAGCTATTAATAATGGCAGGATCAAGTCAGTTCACTAATTTGCCAAATTCCCCATCATTAGTGTGAATTAATGAGATCCTACTGGAGCTGCCTGTTGGCTGTGGGTGAGATGGAACACGCCTGGCAGCACATCAGCAGCAGGGGGGAGGCTGGGGAGGAGAGGGAGAGCTTTGGGGGGAGGGAGATGAGCAAATGGAAGAGTCCTAATGCAGTCCAGATGGAAAAAATTGACCCTGACTTCACCAGGCAGGCGATGGCCACAGCCAAGCTGTTTCCTAGTGAGGAGGAAAACGAGAGAGGCTCAAGTAGCAGATGAGAAGTCAGCTCAGATAAAATAAGACAGCCATTCCCTTTGCCCCCCAAATGATCCTTTGCCCCAAAACATGAAGAAAAATGTGTGTTTTCCTGCCCCTTCTCAAAGCTGTCCCGTGGTTTTCCTCCCCTTGCTTGCTCTAAAGCTCCTGAAGGCAGCAGTGCCAGTGCATGGAGTGGAAGGTTGTGCTCACTCTCACAGCCAGTCCCATCCAGAACTAAAATTATAACAAAAAAAATCTCATGAAGAAAACAGCTCCGTGAGATTTACGGTGCCAAGAGGGTCATATAAAGTTTGGAAAAGCGTCCAAGGAGATGTCAAATGGAACTTAATTGAACTTGGCTGTCACCGCTAAATAGGACACATCACTTTGGGCTTAATGGGTCCTGCCAAGTCTAACAACAGATATTGTTGCTGTGTTCCTTGAGCTGGTGATGGGGGTTTAAGTGTCCATGAGTCACTGGGATCTCAGTTATTGCCTGAAAAGAATGTGCAGGGAGGAAAGGATGTTCCTGTCTGCCCCTGTGTCTGCTTTTGGTGCCATTGCACAGACAATGCCAGGCTGATGCTGCACTCTGATCTTTCAATGGCAGCAGCCCCGAGGAAGCAATTGGGGAAATCAGAATATTTGCTTCTTAAAAATCTGTTTGATTCGTGGTGGCAAATGCGGACACGTCCATTTGGGGGAGTTGGGAAGGCTCAAACTGATGGCTCAAATGAAAGGCACAACAACAAACCTGGTTTGTCTCATCTGGGGATGTGATGAGAGTGGTGCAGCAGCTTTGGTAACACCCTTGTCCTGTTCAGAAAGGAATTTGGGAGCAGCCAACTCTGAGCTGGGTGCTCATTACTGACCAGTCAAACCCCAGGGGTTCTTTCTGCAGCCTCTTTGGCCAGGAATTCTCTGTGCTTCAGCCTTGGGAGCAGAAATCCCCTCCTGAGTCAGACCTTGCATCAAACCAACCTCCAGCAGGGTGGGAGCTGTGGGATCCCTGGGCAGTGGAGATGAACTTTGCAGCCCCCAAAAGCAGCTCAGCCCCCTCACAGCTCCCAGTGGTGACATCAGAGCCGAAGGGGAAACATTTTGGAATATTTCAGGATGGTGAAATACCAATAAAAAATGGACTGTCACAATCCACTCCTAACTAAACACTGACTGCCTGGGCTGTGCTCAGCGAGAGAAAACCTGCACAAATATGATCCAGACCCACCAAATCTTGAAATGCTCAGTGTATTCCCTTGAAAGTACCAGGGAGTGGTCAGCCATGCCAAGGATCAGCACACACACTCTTTTCCAGTTGTCCCACATTACAGAGCATTAATTATCTTCTAGTCAAACAGTGGACCAGGATGAGGTACCGAATTGGGAATCTCACCCATTATTTTAAGCATCTAATTTGTACATCTGTGCCTGCAGCCATCAGATGACCCTTGTTTGAATTGTTAGTCAAAATAAAACACGTTAATTTGATCAGGATTTTAAAGGGTGTCATTAAATGTCCTCTACTTAAAAGGGAAAAAAAAAAAAAAAGAAAGAAAGGAAAAAAGTCTCTGCAGGCGATGAGCTGCTCTGCCAGAGATAAGAAATGCTTCCCCAACACAATCCCTTGACTTTGTAGTTCCCTTCTAATGGGCAGTTTGGTGAAAGGTACTTTCCAAGGTGCATTTAAAGCGATCCATTCAAAAGATAAGTAAAGAGCAGCTGTTCATTAAAGCCGGCACTTCATGTGGTGCTGGAACGTGTATTTAACCAGGAAATGCTACTGTAGGCTCTCGGCGTTTGGGGTTTTTGTCGCTGTGATTCATCATCATTTGCAGAAGGGGCTGAAAATTAAAGGCCAACCTCGAGAGCAGAGCAGGAGGTGCTTGGGGAAGTGAACACCCCGAGATCACTGAGAGTGTTTTCCACACAGCTCCCCGTGCTTGTTTTTCCTTTTGATCATTGTTTACAACACAAGCTCTCTTTCAAAGGAAACAAAGCTCCTGGAGAGATGTTATTGTGTGCTGGAGCGAAATTCCAAACTTTCTAGGAAGGGTTAAAGTCAGGGCCAAACACCCAAGAGGAGCTTTGAGCACACCCAGATCCACAGAAAGCCAGAACTCACCTCTGCTTCTTCAAACCCTGCAAGTGCCAGACGGGATTCACACATGCAGGACTCTGCAGTCATTTTTTGGGTTCAGTCCCATTTTCATGTTCATGGAAACTCTCCCCATCCTGCCCTGGATGGGATGCTCAGCTTCCTGAAGGGACTTCTGGGGCAAATCAGTCAAGTTCTCCATGCCAAGAAGGAGGTGTTGCCTCCTGCCTTACAAACTCCAGCAAGTGTCAGTGTCCTCAGAGATGATGCAACACGTCTGGGGGGATGGTGTGAGGGAAAGGAAACGTTTTTCAAGTTATTCAAACTTGAAATCTTGTCCTTCACAACAGCAAAGGCCAATTTGTGCCACAGGCTCTGTGCTTTGCACACACTGCTCAGGTCCTTTGGGATGTGGGAATCACAGCCCCATGGTAGAAACCTGATTTTATGGCAAAAATATATTAAACAGGCAAATATGTTATGTTGAACAGGCAAAATACGCCTGTTTTTTGGAAAAAAAATATTTTATGGCAGGGATGCTGTGGATACCCCAACACAGGACTGGGATTGTGCCTGTACAGGTGGAGAAAAATGAGTGTGGGGGCTCTAAGCAGAGGCCAGGAAGGATCTCAACCCCCAAAACAGAAACTCCACAATTTCTTCACTATTTCTTTCCCCTTCCAACAACATTAAGAGCAGTTATTTTTTTATTATCCACAGTTTTTCTGTGGATAGTCCAGTCCATTCCCCTCTCCTTCCCAAGGCACTGGGGGATGTCACCTTCTGGGAGGGGCAAATATTGATTTGTCTGTGATAGCTGTGGGTTTATTCCATGCCAGAACCCATAAGCTTGAGTTTTTGTTCAGAGCTTCAATAAACTGGACATTTAATAGATATTTTATCATTTTGGAAACCCCCAGTTTTCTGTGGGTGTTGGGAGTTAGACCAGAATCATTTCAAACCATATCACATTCATTTGAAGGACACCTCTGAGAAGGAAGTGGGGTTTGTCTTGCTTTGTAAGCTTCCTTCCAAAGTTCTCAACATTTTTGCTTCTTGACCTTGAAATACCCTAAGAACCAAAGCAAAAGCAAGCCTTTCTGAGGACACTGCAGCATTTCCTATCTCCTGTACAAGACAGACTATGAATAGACAGAATAAATATGGGAAGTGAGCAAGAGAAAACCAAAACATGAAGAAAAAAAAAATCAACCAAATTCTTATGGAATCTTTTAGAGGCGTTGCGTGCCAGTTCTGGGCAGAGATGGCTCCAGCCCAAAACGTCACAGACTGCTCTGAGTGAGGTTTCCATCAGCCAGGCTTTGGCATGGGCTCACACTGCCCTGTGCTGTGTGCAGCTCCCAAAACAAGAACCCAGGCTCTGAACAGCCCTGGGCTGCTGGGGGAGGCTGCAAGGCCAGGGGAAGGTCTCAGCCAGGCTCTGTCACAGGTGTCTCATAAAAGGTGAAAGTCCACGCTGAGTCCCTGCTTCACCCTCGCTGATTCACCAATTTCCTTAATAACAATGAATCAGTGAAAAGAAAACTCGCTGAGAAGAAAGCCCTTCCTTTCTGCTGTTCCTTTGTTAATGCTGCTGTCTGCAGAACAACCCAGAGAACCTCCACAGGCACCAATTCTGTGGGACTTTCCTACCAGGAATGAATTATTCTCTGTGCAGACATTGCCTGTTTTCATTCTGCCTGAGTTTTGAACGTTTAAGGCGGTGCAGAGCTGGAGAAAAGATTCTACATCGAATTTGGGTTGCATTTAACGTAGCCACAATCCCCCACAAGCACAGCTCTGCCTCAGACAGCAGCACTGGAGAGCAGGGCAGAGCCCACAGCTGACATTTATGGGAACCATTTGCCCTGCAGAAAATGGGATTAGCAATGCAAGATCCAGAATTAGGGAGGCAGGGACGAACCCACAGCGTTCGTGGCAGGGAAAACCCCTCTGCTCCATCTGCAGCTCTGAAAATGATGAAGCACTTTGGGAGAACAATTGGGTGATGCAAGAGCAGATCTTGGGAGGTCAGGGTGGCTGGGGTGAGGGAGAGAGGGACAACAAAGTTTTGTTCCTCAGGGATACGTTGCTGCCACGGTTTGGCCCAGAATTTGGGCAGGACCCTGAGAAGTGAGAGATGATTTCACAGTAACTGAGGCTGTGAGAAACTTCTTTGCCTGAGCATTTAATCGTGGGTAACTCATCTGGAATTGGGGTTTTGCTGTGAGTTTTAAGTAAGCCTGAGTTGGTTGACAGGTTCACTGTGATCTGCAGGGTCTGACTGAGATGGTTCTGTGATTTTAGAGAGTTTTGATCTCAACAACACTGAAGGTTCACCACCAGGACAGGACAGGTGAGGAAGGAAGAAGAGAAATAAAAGAGAACTCCCAGTTTACTCCTCACTCATTGAGGAGAATTAAATTGCTTTGCCCAATTTTGCTTTCCATCTACCATCTTAGCCCTAATTACTGCATCTTTTGTAGGCTCACCGGGTTTTTGTCACTTTGTTCTTCACCACAGTCCATCAAAAGTCCCAGCAGCTACTACTGGATGGCAAAAAATCACGTGAGGAGAAATGAAGAAGGAATAAATAGACTGGAAATCAAAAAGCTTCCTTTGGTTCCAGTAAACCATGATTACCATGAGCCCTCATGCCAATTAAAACATCAGGCAGAGTATCAGCCACACCTCAGCTGGAGGGATAGAATGTTATGAACAAGATTTTTGCCATCACCTGAAGATTGTGTTTATTCCCTTTAAAGCTGCTCCATTCAGGATAAACTCTGAGAGCTCTGGCTCCATAAAATGCCAGCAGCAGGTGATAAACAGATGAACACTTGGTCCAGGAATGATCCCTTCCATCCCTTCACGTTCTGGGCCGAGCCTGCTCCTGCCTGTTTGCATCTGTAATTGATTGTGGGAGCTGTTAATCATAGGTGCCTGTGATAAACTTTAGACATCTCTTTGATTCAAGGATGCTATTAAGGAATTAGGCAGCAGCAGGGGAAGAGTTTGTCTCTGCCATTAATTGCTCCCGGGGTTTTGCAATCCGGGGATGGAGTCGTGGTGCAAAAATCAAAGACTGGCTTAAAAAACCCCAAACAACAACAACAAGAAGCCCCATCTCCAGGGTGCTGGGTTCTATTCATAGCCCACATGCTGGTGGGGGCTTTGGAGATTCTGTTCCATGGGTGCAATTTGGGGAACACTCAGCTCCTGTTTCAGCTCCTGGGTGCTGCTACTGGAGCTTGAACAAGATCTGATGGAAAGGGATAAGGTAACCAGCAGGATAATTGGATTTCCCTCCAAGTTACACTTCAGCAAGGACTGGGGAGTCCTTCACTCTCTACCAGCTTTGGCCCTGTTGTGATTAGGATTCTGACAAGAATTGCCTGATCCTATTAAAATTCACCCTAAATTTGGACTCTTGTTCTAATCAGAAGCCATCCCTTTAGGCCTGGTATTTCCTCATTTCTTAAAGAATTGGTATTAAGGATGTTTGGGCTGAATTTGTTTTGGAGTGGAAATCTGGGTGAAGAAAATGTCAGAAGAAACCATTTTAGAGTCTTCAGAGGAGGCTTTTCATCTGGAATTAAAATCCAGGACCTGCTTTGGTTGTAAATGAGAGGTCAAACAAAACTCTTCTCCAGGTGCACTTGGTTGTTTAAAGCTCTTCTGATGTTTGTCATGTGAAAGCATCAAATGCAGCAAGACAAGATGATTCTAATTCAGGCAATTACTTTTCACTTAGGCCAAGCTCCTCCCAGATACTTCAAGTGAATTTTCAGACTGGAAGGTCTCTGAGGCAGGAGATTGCAGCAATAGTGGGAACTAATTTAAAATGAGTTTTCTCACGTCTTGTGCTGGTTTTTATACAAGGTGGCTGCCATTAACCAACCATTACCTTCCACTCCAAAAATAGATGCGTTCCAGCCTAATATGAAATAATTTGGCTTTTTTTCTTGCAGAGTTCATTGGAATCAAATCCTGACATGCAATGTTGTTGTTGTTCTTGTTTTGGGAGATGCTCCTGCCCTCTGAATGCCTCCTCTTCCCTCTGGGGACGTTGCCATCCAGGTGACTGTACCTGCTCCCAGCAGCAGCCTGGGAGCCGTGGGGGAATGGGAACACTGAGGTTTCCAAATTCCATTGTGGTGTCTCGCTGCCAGGGGAGCCTGCCGAGCTCAATTCAAGGGCTAATCCATGACCATCACTCCACTTCAATAATTGCAGAACATTAATGAGTCTGTTTCCTTATTACAGAGCTCAAAATAAGAGCATTGGCATTCCGATTTAGCAGGGAACTTTTAAAGTCTTAGCCCAAGGATTGTAAGAGGAGTGGATTTTTTTTTTTTTAATTAACTTTGCATTCAAAACTTGTGCTAAACCATCTGTTCTCATGCAAGGGGTGAGGGAGGGGGACCATAGCCACAGATTTTCATCAGCGAGCTGTTAAATTAGTCCCTTTACTTCACAGAGCTTGTTTTATTCAATCTGCCTTTATTAAGAACACAGGTTTGATTCTGCAAAGAACAAATTCTTCTGGTTCTTTAAGGAAAATGGTTTTAAGCAGGGTTTTATTAGGTTGCATTACTGGATAAGCGATACAACATGTTACCAGCGTGAATCATCTGATTTAGAGTGACAAGAAAGGAACTTAAAAAATACCCAGAGCCAAAACATTGCCTGGCAAGGGCTGACAGGGCCAGATTGGATCTACTCGTGCAAAGTTTTGCTGTTGCAATTGGTAGCAACTGTCTGGGGTTTGTAGATATTTTGACTAACTCTCTTTGCCATCCCTAAATTAAGAAGGAGAAATTAGGGTCAGACTAAATCTAAGCAGATTGAATGGTCCCAGGGCAGTCAGCAGGGCTGCTGGTGGGGTAGAGCATGATGTGGGAGAAGGTCCAGCAGGATTTCATCCTGAGACATCCTTGGGTCACCTTCCCTTCACCCTACAGCACGTTTGCCTTCTCTCCCTGCCTCAGCCCTGCCAGCACAGACCCTGTGAGGCCCCTGGCTGCTTGGTTTGATTTAAAACCTCTGCCTTTGCAATTCCACGGCCTCCAGCCACACCAGGGGACATAAAATCAACCTGAGAGGCACCCCTAAAAATCCTCATCCTGTTTCCACTGCCTGCATTCAGAGCCTTGTTACTGCAAACCTGCAATATTCTGTTGAGTGACCCCACAGGTAACTGGGAAGAGGCACAGAGAATATTGGTAAAAGAGAAAGGGGGTTTCTTAATGAGAAACAACAGCAGAAACCTGGTCCTAAGTGAAATATTCAGCTATGATGAGGTCAGAGAGCATCTTCTCCTTGCTCTGAAGACAGAGTGAAAGTGGCACTTGAAGATCTGCAGGTTCAAGGATATCTCAGGCAACCAAAAATGGAAAGAGAATATTCTCACTGGAAATATCAGAATAATTTCACCTGCTAAAGCTGAGAGCTTTCAGTTCAAGGATGTGTCTAAGTCAAGCTGAGAGATCTCTGTCAGGATTGGGGTCTGGCCTAGAATTAGCTCCTTTCCTGTGTTGAGGTCCTAAGACTGAACTGAGCTTTTAAACCTGAAGAAAGCTTCTAAAAGGACTCCTGGAAACATGACTAAAATTGCTAAACCAAAATTCCCAACTAAACCAAAATTCCCACATTTTTAGGATGTACAATCCCCTCTGTTGAATTTTCACACTGCTCTCCAGACTTTATTGAGAACCCAGCACCTGTGTGGTTTCAGTTTCCAAACTGAACTGTGGAAGTAGAAGGAAGGTGACTCCCTAAAAATCAATTTATAACCTCATTGCTGTCCTCTTCAGCAGGTTTTCCCCAGTTGGTTCCCCCCATTTATCCCAACTGAGTCTTTCTGTCAAGAGCCTGCAGACTGCTGGAGACTTAAAGAAAACTCCATAAATGTTTTGTTCCTCCTTCCACAGCAGTGAGGAGAATAAAAGGAGAACCAAGCTTTGCAGCAGGACTGTTCCTTTGGGGTGCAATGATGGATGTTCATGCCACTAACAAGAGTCACTTGTTTAATCCCCTCAGAGCCTATTCCCACTTTGAGGCTTGGATGTTATTTGTGGAACAAAATTTAGCTTGACTTTGGTCTGAAGATTTGTCACTAAAATTATGTTGGGACCTTTCTGAGGAAAAATTAAAAGTCTTTGTATCATCTCTTAGCTGGAGAGCTCACTCAAAATATTGGTTCAAGTTCAATCAAATACAGCACATTTTAAATGCTTCATTTTGCATTCCTGTAGAGAAAATAATCCTTAGAGTGAGATTTTTACACTGAGTTACAAGCAGAAGATGGCATATATATATTCATATTTCAGACAACATAAGAGAAGGGATTACAAAAATTTTAAAAGGCTAAAGGGCTCCCAATTTTCCCTTCACAGGGCTTGGATTTTAAGCCTGAGCTCAGGAATTCAGTTTTCTTGCACACAGTGGACAATTGCTGCCTCAGTTTCATGAGTAACCATGGAGTTTTCCTTTTTGGGGGGTGTTACTCATTGGGGATGCTTGGCTCTGCTGCATCCTTTCCTCCAGAGGGATCAGAGGAATCCCATTACTGCCCCTGGAGCCTGTGCCAGCAGCCAGGAGTGGCTTGGGAATGAGAGGCTGTTATTAAAGGAGTGATGACTCCTCATTCTGAGAAGCCCTGGACATCTGACCACGCTTGGGAATGAATCTGCTCCTCTTTTCTCCAGAGTCTTTTGGCTCTCTCAGCATGGGGAAAAACCCTGAGAGCAGCAGAGCTGAGCAGCTCCAGTCTGCCACAGCAGGTTGGACTGGAACCTCCATCTCAGGAGCCATGGGATTCCAGGGAATCTGATGAGCTGGGAATCCTTTGTGAGACCACAAATGCATCCCAAACTCTGCTCCTTTGGCCTCTCCCTCTGCTCCATCCATATCCAGGGAAATCTCCTTGTTACTGATGCCTTTTTACCTAAAACCAGAGGCCAGGCAGAATTAGGGGAATAAAAAGCAGTTTGATTTATTGAAGGGCCTTTAGGTATATTTAGGGCAGACAAAGCCCCCCAGGGGCTACACCCAAAATGAACAATGGGTCACGGGTTTTTGTAAGTTTGGTCCATTTGCATATTGGGGGTTCATCTTCCAATTACAGCTTCAGGTAATGAAGTAATTTACCCCAAGTTTGCTCCCCCCCAACTCACTTTTGTTTCCATCTCTCAGGGCCTGAGACACTCAGATGTCCTGGATTGCCAGGCCTGGAGAGGAATTGTTGTGTCTGCCCAAAATGGGAGAGCAGCAGCTGACCCTGGAGATGGAGTTCAGAGTTCTACACTAAAGAACTGCAGAATTACAAATACATGAAAAACATGAAAGCTAAAATCCTAGGGCATCATTACAATACAGAATAACCAAGGCTTTGAACCCCCTGGGTTTTTTTTTTTTAACATCTATTTAGGTGGAATTTGAACCTTGCTACGAATAAACCATTAAAATGACATTAATAAACACCGGAAAGCAGTAATGATGTGTTACTGCCATAGGAGGGCCAGTTAAACGAGTTGAAGGCTGACACAGTTTTCCAGGCTCAGGGTTGCACAATGTTCTTGTTTACCTGGAATATTTATTCTTTCTCTTTCCCTCCTCAGACACATGAGGGGACCAAGGGACAACAGTGAAGTGGACTCAGAAATTCCAAATGTAGGCTACAATCTCCATTCCTTCCATTTTCATCTGGAAGATGACATCTGTAAATATTCTTTACTTGTAAAACCTTCCCCAAATGTCACATCTTTGGAGAAATAACTTGTGATATTTGAAAATGAGGGTACTTGTATCTCACCTAGAGTTCCAATCCCCTTGGTTCATCTTCTTTGTGTATATATATTCAGTTAATTTCTCCATTCTAGGACTCATTCCTGCACTTTCCCATGAATCATGAAAACTGAAAACAAGTTTTTTTCCCCTTGACTTCGTAAATCTGTCCAGAACTCTTCTGTTCCTCTTCCCACTGAGTCATTTTACCCCTTTAAATTTTACCTTGGAAGCTTTCCTTTCTCTTTACTTCATGATGATGACTTCTGCTCTTCAGTTGTGTAACACAGTCCAATGTTGAAAGTCAGGAATTACCCTAAAAACACAGTTGGAATTAGGAACAAAGTTTAGGATGCCTGAAGAGAACAACAGCAGGGTCTGATTGATCTGATAATTCTTATTAATGAAAATTCCTTCAGAGCTCTGGAAACAGCTGCTCAAAAAAATTCTCCCTGAATTAATGTTTGGGAAGCAGATCCCACAGGGTGCTGAAATACAGGTGGATCCAAGCTAAACTGGTGTTCAAGCTCCTTTTGACAAATATAAAATCTCTACACTTCCTTTTTCAAAAGCTGTCTCATCATCCTGACGTGGAAGGGACTAAATGAACACTGCAGGAGTAAAGAAATTGCACTTCAGAAAAGGATTCACCCCAGCCATCACCTCACACACCTAAACCAAGGCAATTCCCAGGGTTCAGATCCATCCATACTTTCATATCTTGCCAATTCCAATGAAACGAGGGTAATTTAGAAAAGCATAATTACATTTTAACAGATCAAAGATGAGTGTATTAAGTTGAACTAATTGCAGTGAGGAATTTTGACCTATTTTCTTTGAAGTCGTACAAAAAATGAATTAGGTGAGCCAGTCCCATTTGCACAGGTCAGGTTCAAGATTCTTCACAACATTTTTGCTGCCAATTTAGGATTTTTTAATGTACACTAAACAAAATTCATTTTCATTTTAGGATCAATAATTTTTCATACAAGGGATAGGAGTCCAAATAACAAATGTCTTCCTGATGATTGTCTGAATCCAACTATTCCTTTCTGCTACTCTTGCTTTGTGTTTTCTCCTAGGGAAATCCATGGCTCTTGAGGTGGATGTAGATCAGCAGCTTCACACAGATTTATTTATTCACTGACTTATATACTGATTAGGCTCACAGAAGGCTTCTCTCCAATGAAATCGTGTTTAAGAATATTTCATAGCTTATAAGATGCAGTTTGGACCCAGAAGACAAATTTTATCTTTCCCTTCACAGCCTCAAAAGCAAACGTACTGAAAAGCAAAGGTGATTCTGTGCTTGGGCCCCCTCAGCTCTGTGCCAAAAAATGAGCAGGAAGCTCAGAGGGGAAGAAGAATAAGAACAATGAGGCTGTGGCATGGTTTGTTTCTTTCTTGTGGATTTGAAAGGAGATTGGATTTCTCAATGTGAATTTCTTTCTGAGGTGGCAGACACTGAATATGGGAGCAAAACTCTGCTGTGCAGTTTCTTGCCCGTCCTTTGTGGCAGCTGTTTTTGGAGATGTCTCTTCTTCCTTCACCAAATCTTCCTCCGAAATCTTAGAAGCAAAAATCAAAAATCAAAAGTTGCACAACTCCAAATTCTGGTCCAGTTACACAGAGGGACCATCTCTCTCTCTCTCTCTCTCTCTCTCTTTGTTTCTACCTCATCAAAAAGACTCCGAACCTTTCTACTCTCATTTCCTTCCTCACCTTCCTTGTCTCCATTCCCTTAGGGTCCTACCTTCTACTGGCTGACCTTTACCAACAGCAACAACAATAATTATCCTATAATTAGACACTTCAAGTCACGTTGTTCCTAAAGCTGTCAGTGTGGGAAGGAAGCAAGAAGTGCTCAAGGTAAGAGTTTAAGGGCTCCTTCTCCATCGTATCACCAGAGGTATTTGTGCCAAGTCCTTGGCACTTCATTAAGTGGCTCTTGGGGTTCTCTTCTAATTGCATCTCCTAAGTAGCTGATTGCAGCTCCTGACTCAGTGGTTGTGTCTCCAGACCACGGAGATAGAGAGTGAAGGACGTTCTGGGTTGCAGATTTCAAGTTCCTGCTGCCATTAGAGCCAAATTAAACCCTCCAAGCCCATCGTGCCACCCACGCAGCGTTAGGGGTGCACCTCAGCCTTCTGGGTGTCACGCCAGAGCCTGGAATGCACAGCTTCAGTTCAGGTAAATATGTGCAGCTTGTGTGAAATCCAAATACCCAGCAAATCCTCCTTAGCATTGGAGATACCTCTGAAACCAGAATTCTCACTGCCCCATCAAAACAGGTGAGACTTTGAAATGTTCTTGTGGAAATGTCCCAGCTCTGCCAAGGTTTGGAAGCACAGCCCTGAATTAAAGACCTAGCGCTCATTTTATCCCATCTTTGTGACATTTAAATTCCTTAGTAGGACGCTGCATAGAAATGCAAAGAAATACATTAATTCCTCACAGCTGGGGTGGGGGTTATCTCCACATTTTACTTTTTCTCTTGGTCTTTAGAGTCCTCTGGGATCATCTGTTGCAGAGTAAAATATCCCTCAACCTTGGCTCTGACTTGAAATGGTACCAGGGTTTTCCTTCTCACTCACTCCATGGTTTCTTCTTCCTCCATGTGCCTTGTAAAAAATAAAAGTTGTTTCTTTTTATTCCCCCAGTTCTATTTCCCTGGGCACAGAACATCCAGTGGTGCCTGCAGAAATACACAGGATGGAATATCTGACTTTTCCCTCTTTGTTGTCCACATTTCCCTGTCTTGCTGCTTGGATTGGTTATCCAAACCTCAGTGCAAATATTCCTCATAAAATCCCACTTTCCCATAACACTCAGCCTCGGTACCGAGTTTCTCCTGGCTCTTACTCAGCCTTGGTTATTGATAAGCATCAGGCAAAAGAAGGGTCTCTAGGTTAAATCTATATTGCTTTGAATTTCCCTTCCATGCTTAACATCAGACGCCACCAACACATCTTGAACTGATTTAAGGCCCTGGGGTGTTGCTCGGTGCCATTCAAAACACAGCAAGCCACTTTCCATGTGCTGGGGCCACTAGGGCTCGTTAGAATGGCATTTTTAATAAAACTTAAGTGTAACTACAACATTTTGCGGCTCCGCTCTCCAGATAAACCACTACAGACGTCATTCCCCACCTCACCTCCCCGTTTCCACACCCACCAGACTTTTGACCAGCCGGCCAAAATTCATTCTGGGTGTAAATCTATGGCAATCAATAACATTCCTTCTGCTTGACACTTCTTGTGGGCAAAAAGTTTCCATAGGCTTGTTTGCGTATGTGTCTTTTTTTTTTTTTTTCGCTTCCTATAACAAATTAAGTCTTGAAACAAAGCCCTGAATGTTATTATTCAGGTGAGGCAATGCAGGAGCATTAAAAACACTTTTGGGTTTAGATGCAGCTGGTCTATGTTAGAGTTGTTTTCTGGTCCAGAAAAAGCTGGGTTGTTATTAATGCTTGAGGATTTTCCCTTTTGTTGCCTGGAATAAAAAAAAAATACATTTATCCAGTGCAATTTCTTCTAGGCAAGAATATCTGCAGGGTTCAGAAAAAAGCTCTCTGCTGCTGGCTAGGATGTGACATGCAAAGAAAAGCATAAAGCCAAAGGATGAACTCATTATCTGTGCCATTGGCCAAAAACAGATTCTGAAAGGATCATCTACAACTCACAGAGACAGTTCTGACCAGCTCAGCCAGGAGAGAGTTTCTTGGGAAGCTTCTCCCTGGGAATTGTAGGGAACTGGAGGGGAATCCAGGACCTGCAGTTGCTGGAGCAGGAGCCTTTCCAGCAGAGTTTTCATTGGTGGCTGCAGAGGGAAAAGTTCTGCATCTCCTCAGTGGGTTTGCTCCTCTGGTGACTCCTCTCAATAAATCTTGTTCTGCTTTTAGTGTCCTGCCACACTCTGGGTGTGACGCTTGGGACAGAAAAATCAATACATGGGTTCCCTGGAGGTGAATCCCTGTGTAGTCCGTGGGATTTGGATAAAAAGCCTGAATAACACTTTATTCACCTCTGGAGGCTCCCATTTCAAGCTCTACAGCCCCCTGAGGCCACAATTCTGCTGTTCCCAAGTGGTTTTGCACTGGTCAGCAAAGACCTCTGTGAGATATTTTTCATCCAATTACCATCTAATGCTTCCTGATGGAAGGAAGGGTCATTCCCTCACCTTCATCAACTCCTGGCAGCCCCTGTGGAGTTTTGTTTTTTGGTAAAGACTGCATGTGAATGCACGGACAGCTCCAGATGCACAGCTCTGGAGCTTTAAACATTACAGGGATCAATATCTGAGTCTGATTGTGTGGTGGATGTGCTGTTCCCACCTCTTCCCCATCACAATCCTGTCCCTGCTGAGGGGAAGGGAGGTGTGAAGTGTGTGGCAGAGCACACCCCAGGGCAGCAGCCAGCACCACCATCCCCAGCTCCCAGCGTCTCCACGCCAGGCTGTTTAATACCAGACCAATGAGGTGAATAAAACCTACAAAAGTTTATAGTGTGTAAATTACTGTTGCACCCTGCCCTCTGCCTCCGCGCTGAACTGAGAGGGATAAATGGAAACAGCCCCTTCCCTGCCATGGCAGCAGGACTTGCAGGAGCTGCTGGAGGGATTCCTGGGCTGTTCTAGAGGGGTGGAAAGCAGCAGGGGACATCCCAAGCTGGCTCTTGACACCTCATCCTCTGAACATCCCACTCTCAGGCACTTGTGGAAAGAGGCTGTGCTGGAGAGCCTTGGCTCCAGGCCACAAATCTCCTCCTCAGCACCCAGAGCCACAGGGCTGAGCAAAACCCAAAACCGTGGCCTTTTAGGGCCAGAAAGGAGGCAAAGCAGCAAATAGGGGTGACAAGCAGCTAATTTGGGATTCGAGCAGGGTAAAGAGGGAGGAAAACAAAGCTCTTTGGAGTGGGGGTCTGCTGGAGGCTGGGCACCACCATGGCTGTTGTTTGGCCTCTTCTCAGCCTTCAAAAATGTCACTGTTGTGTAACCTGAATAGCTGCTGGCCATCCCCTATCTCAAATACTTGAGAAGACTGGAAAATTCTGTTCCAGAGGATCCCAAACTGCTGAGGGAACATGCCATTGGAGACAGGCATCCACAACTCAGCCCGGCACATGAGCAGCCCTGGCAGCTGCTGTGTTATCTTTGGAGCTGCTGCTCGCTCTGTCAAACCGAAAACACGACAAAACATTGGAGCAAACGCTGAAACTTTTATGATCTCTTGGGGGGGGGGGAAGAGAAGTTTCAGATAGTGTAATCTGATGAGTGTGGTGCAGATGGAGAGATAGACAGTGCCTGTTAGAAGATGCATCTGCATGTTATAAAATGAGAAGTGAGAGAGATCCGGCTCCCTGCTTCACCCTCAGATCTGTGAGCACGGATTCCTTTAACCATTCCAAACCCTGCTGCTGGGAATAGGACCTGAGCAAGGGACAGAGGCACTTCCTGAAGCAGCTGCTGGCTCTCCACGTGTGTGGGAGAAGCATAAAGTTGACACTGGGTGCTCAAATGATTCCCTTTGTGCACATGATTTCATTTTCTGTGCCTCAGTTTCCCTGTTTGTAAGGCAGCAAAATCAGTTGCATCATGGAGCGCTTTGGTATTGAAAAAATGTTCTATCTAGGGAAAGGTTTCACTGTTCTCATGTTTCTGGGTGCGTGAGAGGTCACTGGAAGTTTAAGGAAGCTTACTGAGGTGTTAGTTAAAAATAGTTAATGATGCAAAAAAAAAAAGTAACTCGGAAACATCCAGGGGCTATGTTTGAAAAACAAACGAATGCACAGCCATAGCAAGCAGCAACTTTCGCCAATACTTGCTGCAGCGAGGTGTTTCAAGAGCTGAGTTGGGGCTGCTCCTGCTGAATCCAAGGGAATTGTGAATGCTCAGAGTGTTCCAGGATCAGACCTAGATCCCTTTATTTCAGTGTAAAGCAGAGGGGGGACTCCCAGGAGCAGCTCCAGCAATGGGCACTGCGTGCAAACGCTCGTCTCGCACAAAATCCCAGGGCTGTTCTGCTGAAACTGGGCACAGAAACATCAAGTTAAAGGTCATTTCTGAGGCTTTCGTTTCCCTGCTCTGCTCTGCCCTCGCTGGAGCCCGGGATTTCGTCTCCAGACTTTCTGGGAATGGCTCTGCTCGTGTGCCGGAGCGCCGGCCGCGTTCCGCTGATGAGCAGAGAGCTGCTCGTGTAGACACTTTGCACAGGCAATTAGCGAAGTAATTGAGAACTCCTCGGGATGAAAGGTGTAATACACGCACACGATTATTCACCGTTTTCATTACACGCCGTATCCGGGAAGCTGCCGGAATGGAATGCAGCGTGATGAGGTAACTGGGAATGACCTGCTTTTCCTCATTTCCATCTGACTCACAGCCATTGGAATACTCTGCTTTATGTGTGATACTGCCTTGTAACTTTTACAACACGAGGAGAGCCAGCAGGTCTCTGCCCTCCAGAGGTTGTTTTATCAGAGAGAAAATGAGTGGAAGGTAATGCACAATAGGGAGGAGATGGGTGGAGAGCTTGAGATGGTTGGACTGCAGCATAATCATTATTATTAAAGCCCTTATGGATATCATGGGAGAAATTAGTCTTAGGTAAGGATTTGAATGGAATGAAAGCAGCTGCTCAGCAGGCCAGAGCTGGGAGGCTGTTTCAGCAGAGAAGGGTGGTGTAGGGAAAAATTTGATATACTTACTAAGATATATAGATCTACATTTATATATGGCTATATGCAGATTTTATATATAAGGTTATATAGAAGATGATGGTGATACCCAGCCCAGGCTGTAAAGACAGGGCTAAAACAGGTGTCACACCTTCATTTTGGAAACAGCCCATCAAACCTGAGCTTCCTGAGCTTGCCTGCCCATTTTTAGGATCAGGTTTTCAGAGCAACTGGGTGAAACCTGGCAGTATCTGAATGGCAGCGTTTTGAAAACCTGCCTCTCAAACACTCAGGAGGTTGCCTGGATTGTGGAAAATGAGGAATTGTTTTGCTGCCTGTATCAGATGTTTTGTTTTGGTATCCTCATCCTGCTTAAAAAGTGCCAGTTAAAAACCCCGAGCTCCTGAATCCCTCCTTCGGCAGAGCACAACATCCAACACTAAAGCTCTCTCTTGTGGTCCTGCTCTGCAAACACAAGTCCTTCGTTAGAGGCAAACTCGGCTCAGAAACTACTTCAGCAAAACACCAAACTCGTCAGGAGTTGAGAAATCACGTCTTAATTTTCTGTTAATTAAGCTGACAGTTTCTATTCCTTATTTTAAATGGAGGATGTTTATTATGGAAATTATTGGCAGCTTTTACTCTTCTCACACCACAAAAAAATCCCTTCTTTTAAATGAGAGGTTGAATTTTTCGCTGCTATCGCCGAAATATTAAAAAGGCTGATTCAGGTGCTTACAAACACAACCTTCCCATTGTGCTGGAATATCCAGAAGAGTCATTTTGCCCTGGTTGCCTTTGATTTCCCAGGCTGAAACCTCTCCTTTGCATTTACGTGCGGAGCCACGAGGGCCGGGAGAGCCTGGGAAGGGCCGGGACGTGGAAAACAACCGGGCACCCTTTGGATTTGCAAAAGCAGAACCTGTTCCCCACAGATGAAAGCTGATTCACGGGACATTTTCCTGACAGCCAGCACTGTCTGTGCTGATTAAGGAATTGTGTGATCAGATAGAGAAAGTGGCAGGGAGCTGCTGTGTCATCTCCTGGTGGGGCTTCTGCCGCTGCCTCATCTGAGCCACTTTGTTCTGGCACCAAGCTGGGCTCACGTTTGGCCTTTCCTTGTCCTTGGCCAGAGGGGAATTGAGAGCAAAACTTCGGGAGGGAATCTGGATTCGTTTATAGATGCTCCCTAAATGCCTGGGGGTGGACAGAAAGTCTCATTTCCCAACGGATCAGGAGTGTGGAGGGGAAAGGATGGAGCTGCCTGGCCTCAGGTGGGGACTCCACAGTGAAGGCTGGAAGCTCATGGCAGGAAATGGCTCACCTGGAGAATGTCCTATTGGGGCAGGGCTGAGCTGCTGCTGGATTTGCTTTTACTCCCAAAAAATTAATGCTAAAAAAAATGTGCAGGTTAGTGTTTGACAAAGAAGATCTAAATCTTCTAAGGTTAATTTGATTGTTTTCTGAAAAATCGTTTCAAATATAAATAAAAACTTATAAAGAGGAAAATTTCAACCAGTTCTAATTATCTAAACTGTGGATGATCACCAAGAGGTGAACAGAGTTGATTTTTTAATGCAAACCCAGGCAGGACCAGGCTGCACTTTGCTTTGCTGCAAAGCTGGTCATTAAAACTCATTTGATTTTGAACGAGGCTTTTATTCCCCCCCTCGTTGTTTTAAAAGAAACAATAAATTTTCCTGGACAATTAGAAAATGACAATTCTAAAGGACTGGAAGAACGGGTCTGCTGAATGAATCCAGGCTTACCTGTGGCTGAGGACAATTCTAAAGGAAAGGAACAATTCTAAAAAACAACATTTTTGCAGGGCTTCGTCCTCTGAATCATCAGCTGCTTTTAATGGCAATTAATGCCAAATTGAGATTATTAAGGGTGAGGAAGCCCTGAGTTTCTGCCAGGGCTGAATTCTTTTTCTTGTGTGGAGGCAAAATGCAGTGGAGATGTTTGGGAATGGCTTAGCATGCAGGAGCTTGAGAGTGGGGTTACAAAAACAGAGCTGACAGGCACTCCAAAGGAAAACTGGGAATGCTGCTGACTCCTCTGGAAAATCAAGGCAGAATGAAGGGGCTTTCATGATTAAGCTTCTCTAGAAGTTAATTCACCAAAAGATCCAGTTAAGAAATGTGGAAAAACGTGAGCATCCCCCATTATTGTGACAGGGTTTTACTTCCCTGAGTTAAATTTTCTTTCCCAGGAGTTAAAATCCGCAACCCTCACCAAGAAAGCATCACCCAGCCACCAGTGGAGAGCCAAGTCACCAGGGCTGTGACCCTCTGAGGGCTCCAGATCAAGTTCTGTGATTTAAAAGTGGGGATTTTCAGAAGGAAAGGCAAAAATAGGCTTTGAACTTCTCAAATGCCAAACGTGTTTGTGAGCAGGTTGGGTCTGTGCTGCTGTCACCACGCGGCTGCTGCTTTGGGGAGCCAGGCACAGAGCAGGCACAGAATCCTCACGGCTGCTGAACTCCGCTGGAAATCCTCAAAATCTACCCAGGGCATGGAGAAATGGGCAAATTTATCTCCTGTTGTGGGTTAAATGTGTTCAGGTCCCGATCTGTAGCTGGGGAAGTCAACTGGAGCTGCCTTCCAGTCCTCTTCCTGCAGTCCCATATATGTGACAAACATATGTCCTCCTCCCCAAAAACCCCTAACCAAAACAAATGGAAATCAAATCAGAACTAAAACATGCTATTATAATGAATCCAGTCATTGTCTATTTGTAAATACTCTTTCCTTCCCTCCCTTAAAGCATTTTTGTTCCTCGTGGCAGAAAATCTCAAACCACAGAGATGTGATTTTGACAACTCTTATTCCCATTCTTTTATGAAAGCCTGAAATTGTTGTCCCAAGACCTACTCTACAATTTCCCTGGAAATGATTATGAGTGGCAGAGTGAACAAAAGAGCTTGCAAAGAGATTATTATAGCTATTATTAATGTGTATATTCAGCCAGACGTTTGGAGAGGAGATCTGGTTTTTCTTCTTCGTCCTGCAACACCCCATGAACAACTCACATGTGCTGGTGGATTGTCGTGCTTGCTCAGAAAAACCCATAGCTCATCTTGAAAAACTAATCCTCGTGTTTTGCCAGAAATGAAGGAAACTGCAAGCAAACAGCTGTAAAGTTGAGGAAAGGTGATTTAAATTTACCAATAACAGCGTCTCATAACTGTTGACTTTTGAAAGTATGAGAGGAATGAAAGGGAACGCTCCCTTGCTTTCATTCCCTGGTGTCATTCCTCATCATAATGTAATTTAAGTGCTGCCTTTTATATTGTTGCTTTGCAGGTTGCCTGCTTTTAAAGGTACACTGTCACATAAAATCAAACAATGCTTTACCTCTGCAGTGAATAACACTTCCAACCACTAAAACTGATTGTTAAAATGTCATGTTAGCCCGTGCCATAAATCACCGCTGAAATCCTGACCTCGCTGAAATCAATAGAGGTTTGCCACCAGCTCCCATGGGGCAGAATTCAGCCTCCAGGCTTGATGGATATCCAGAGTGAACAATATCTCCAATTACTCTCTTAGGTTGGGCAAGTGCATTCCTTGTTGCCATTCCTTTCCTGCTTTCACAGTCCCTCACATCTTCAAGGGGGCACTTGGGCTGCTCAGCCTGATGGGCTGCCAGGGCTCGGGCTGATGGATGGTGCTGAGGAGCCTCTTCCTGCAAACACTTCAGCACATCCAGAGCTTTATCGTCCCTCTGGAGCCACAGCCCAGCTTTGTCAGAAATGACAGAGCTGTGGCTGAGGTTATTGCTCGTTTTACATCCCTGTGCCCAGTGCAGGAACAAAGCACAAAATGTTTTCTCTTTTCGTTTACTCAGGGAGTGAGTAATAAGCTCGGTACTTATTTCTGTTGCTTTAGACAATGAAGGGAAAATATTTTGCTCTTTGTTTTTGCCCAAATCACTCTAATTGCCTCCTGGAAAGTCCACTTCATAAAAGGAAAACACATTTGAAAGTGGAGCTGGTAAGTTCATCACTCAGAGACTGAAAAAGCAGCGTTTGTTCCTCTAATCAAGCTTTCCAGGTCGATGTGTTCACCGCAGGGTGTTTACTCATGCTTCATCTAATTCAGATTTAAATAATTATCACATGCCTATTTAAGACCATTCCTTAAAAATTAGAGAAAGACCCGTGAAAAATTTTCAGATTTTACCTCCCCATAGCTCTGGCAAGTTTTGGCCCAAACTTGGTGGTTTTTACTTCACTGCACACAAGTTTTGAAGGTGGGAGTGGGACAAGGAGACAGCTGCACGTCACATCAGGGCATTAACCCCGGCTCTTCCTTTAGGACTGTCATGCTGGCAGCCAGGGGAGAGGTTTTTCTCTCCGTGCCTCTGTTTAAAAAGGGAATGTGAGCAGCACCAGCCCCATGTGGCAGGCGAGGTGCCGCAGGCAGCGCTGCCAGGACTCCTGCAGGTACGCGGGGCAGAAGCGAGCACTTCAAAATGCTTCCCAACACAAGTCCCAGGGCTTATTTCATTGCCTTCCCAAAGCCTGGAATCAAACACGGAGTGTATCGGATGTCTCCAGCAGCAACTCAACTCATGCACTCTTGTAAATCTCCCTCGTAATCCCCCTGCTGCTGACACTTTATTAGCCAGGCATTCCGGGCTGCGCTTTACTGGGGCACCTCTAAGTGATTGCAGATGGGAGCGCTGTGCTGGGTTCACATGTGCTACCAGAGAGCTCTCTTCATATTTTCCATGCTCTGCCTCGTTTGTCAGATTGGTTTTAACCCTGTTGTGTTCAGGATGTTTCCTACCTCAGCCAAGGTGCCAAAAGTGGATGGGACACACGGGTGTTTTCATGGATGTGAGGCTACTCCTCTCTGCTCTGCCAGGGGAATTTAAAAGCTCATTGAGTCTCCAACAAGAAATGCTGGACAGGGTGAGGGGATGTGTCAGTGTTCCAGAGGGAACCTGGGAATTGCACAGAGCTGCCCAAAGCAGCAGAGATCCGAGGTGATGAATCCACAGCACGGAGTTCTGTGTGCTCAGCCACAGCTCCACTCTCAGCAGGCCCCACAGCACAGGGAGAGCCATTGGCTGAGATGGAGGGAGCTTCTGGATTAGAAGTCCCTGTGAATGCCATGATAACAAAAAAACCATCAGATCCAGGCCTATGTCTGGGTCTCTGCTCTGAGTTCTGCTCTGAGCTGCCCCACATGCTCAGTTTTGGAGGATGAACTGTGGTTTGCCTGTAACCCCTCCTGCCATGGTGCCTGCAGTGAGGAGAGCACAGACAGCACTGCCTCATTTCCCATCCAGGCTTTACCCAAATATCACTGCACACCTACAGGAAAAACACTGGAAAATCACTATTTTATCTCCCTGTGCCTTTCAGTGAGCAGAACTCTGATAGATCCAACTCTCTTGAGCACAGGCTAGAGTTCTGAGCTGCCCAACAGGTTTTACAATTTTATATTGCAAATCCTAAGCACAAGGTCCATAGTGTTGGACTGGAAAAACTGTAATTCCCACATTCTTAGCAAAGAGGAGTGGGCAGCACCCACAACATTCATTTTGTTTTTCAGTTCAGGTGAAAAGCAAATCAAAACTGTGCACTGCTTGTTTTTCTGAAATCATAAATGTGACATGGAATGTGTTCATCCCTGTGATGACCCTGCTCCATTGAGGTAATGGGAATTGCAGATGGGCTCTGCAGCGCTGCAGAATTAACAGCTTTTTGGGAGGAATGGCTTTTAGGATTCCAGGTTGGAGAAGCAATGCTGGGTAAAGGAAGAGGTGTTAGAAATTCCCTGGAGTTCAGCAACATTTACAGCACTACCCAGTGAATCTGTTGTTCCAGCATATTCAGAATCTTAAAGGAGGAATTTTAAAAATCAAGGCACGGCACCTGTGTCTTTTAAACCATTAATTTATTTAATTGCTTTGCCTGAGAAATGTTTGCCACAACCATTGGAACAATGTAAGGCAGGCTCATAATTGCTCAGCGAAATGTATACAAGTGCTTTTATAACAGCTATTTTCCAGAAGCTCTGATTTCTCTGGTTAAATTGAGTGTAATAAAGACAGCAAGGCTGTGACAGACAAGTTGTGGCACCTGTGTTTCCAGATGGGACACGGGAGGAAAGGTTTGCTCATCCTGCCTATCAGCTGAGCTCTCTGAACCCACATTGCCCAGAGTGAGCAGGTGCCTATCAAAGCAGAGCTCTGGGAATTCCTCATGTGATTCATGCTTTTTCCAGCCATCCAAACAAGCTCTGCTAAGCTGCTTGACTCCATAAACTGGACTGCACAAGGAATATGATGAAAAGCATCATAATTTATGCCCCAAAGAACATATGTCTCCCATACCGATCCGTTAGCAAGCCCCAGACTTTGGCTCCATGGTTTGGCCAAGTCAGGCACTTGTGTTGCTGTGGTTAATGGGAATTTGTTCTCTACATATGGGCAGCAGTTCTCAGCAAGACTCGCTGCATTATCACGGAGGATTAAATTCACATAAATTAAACATGCAGCCAACAGTGGCTCTTTTATTAGGAGAACATTGTTTGTGCATGATTACAGCCAGATTTTCAAAGGAAATCAGCTCCCAGCTAGACTCCAGAAGGAGCAGGCTGATTTTTAAAGCAACTCAACGTTTTGGATGCTGAGCTCCTGAACATTTGGCCATGAGGATCATTCTATTCCATCCATAGCTCATGGTAATATATTGGCTGTGAGATCTTCAGACATTCCTTATGATCCCACATTTTGCTTTCCATGAAGACGTATTTCTTCAGGTTGAGAGGAGAAAGACATTTTTCACTGTTGCAGGAAATCAGGGAGCTTGTTGTATCTTCTCTGTTCTTCTGAGATAAGTGCTTCTGATCTCTGTAACCAAAGGCATTTTCTGGTGTTGTGAGCTGAGTATTTTATAGCTCACAATATTGGTTGTCCTATGAACTTTCTGCACCAAATGTATAATATAGAGACATAAAAAGCAGAAGACTGAACTTTTGCAGTGAGTTCATGTAGGTTTATGCTGTTGGTCAGCAGAACTCATCATCTTCATGTCAAGGGTCCTTAAAACCCTTGATCACTGGTGATTTTTCCTCAGCTGAAAAGATAAAAACGTTGTGTATTTGGTGTGAAATATTCATTTCTATTTCCTTTTAGGCTGTGGTTTCTTTAATACTCCCTTTTGGGAGCAGCAAATTTCTGGTAAGATGGAAATTTGCCTCTATAAGGAGCATCTCACTGAGGTCACACCTCGAGTGCTGTGTCCAGTTCTGGGCCCTTCACTTCAGGAGAGACATGGAGGGGCTGGAGTGTGTCCAGAGAAGGGAATGGAGCTGGGGAAGGGTCTGGAGCACCAGAAGAGGCTGAGGGAGCTGAGAAAGGGGCTCAGCCTGGAGAAAAGGAGGCTCAGGGGGGACCTTGTGGCTCTGCACAAGTCCCTGACAGGAGGGGGCACAGGGGGGGTCGGGCTCTGCTCCCAGGGAACAGAGACAGGACGAGAGGGAACGGCCTCAGCTGGGCCAGGGGAGGCTCAGGTTGGACATCAGCAGGAATTTCCCCATGGAAAGGGTGCTCAGGCCTTGGAAGAGGCTGCCCAGGGAGGTTTGGAGTGCCCATCCCTGGAGTGTCTAAGCAAAGGCTGGAGGTAGCACTCAGAGCTCTGGGCTGGGGACAAGGTGGGGATGGGGCACAGGTTGGATTTGATGATCTCAGGGCACTTTCCCAAGTTCAGTGATTCTGTGATCTCCTAGAAATTTGTCAGTGCATTATGGGCACCTACCTGTGGCAGATGTGAATAATGGCAGTGCAAAAGGTAAAATGTAACACAATCCATTTTGCTCAGGTATTTTTGAGGCTTTGAGGGGTGTGGGTGGGTATTCCACATGACTGAGCTCTGGCCCTGCAAGATATTACAAACAGGTCCCCAGCACCATGGATCTTAATAAATCTGATTTTCCATAATTATTGTTGGATCTACTTTTGCTCTCATGTCAGCAGAAAACGAGGCAGAAAGATTGAGGTCCTGCTGTACCTGGGAAACAGCTGTAAAACTGTTTTGCTTATTTATGCAGGTTTTAATCAATTATTTCATACCTGAAGAACACCCCCAAAACCCACCCTCTGCCACACTAGCAGACCAGAAAATGCCATGTTCCTATGGAAGAATCTCAAAATAAGAATTATTTTCCAATTTTTGAGGCCTTTCTTCACATTTCCTGCTTTTCTTTCCCCCCGTGGCCCCCGTTGAGAAGCGTTGGGTAATGCCTAACCTAAATGTTGCTTTAGTCACACACCAGCAGTCACCCAGAAACCATCGAGCGTTATTAAACTGCCGTCATCTCTCGTTGGGGTCCATCAATTATCAAGACTGATGGGGGGAAAGTTCAGCCAAGGTTACAGCCTGTGTGTGTCTCTGGCCCACGGGGAGCTCTGGATCATTGCTCTGAGCCAGCAGAGGAGGCACTGTGGGTTTGGTTGCTCCTGGGGCCATAAATCCAGGGAATGTGCAAGTTCCACTGGTTCTCAACTCTCCCTGTAGGAATAAGGAGGGAAGGAGGAGAATCATCAGCTAATGTCAGCAAAAAAGCTTCTCAGAGCAATTCTTTAATCTGCAGTACATCATTAAGTTTGTCCTAAGTTGGTCCATTTCATCCTTAATTTTTTGCTCTTTATTTACAATTCTCTTTTGAGGTGTTTCCTTCTTTTCTGAGTATTTCTCATCCCATCACTGTCGTGGCTTTTCCACTTGGCTCTGGCTCCACCAGGCAATCCCTGTGAGGATTGTGAAGATCTGGAAGGGGAAAGGCTGAAGGTGAACAAGTGAAAGGGGCACTTCAGCCCTTGTGCCAATGGCCCTTCCAGCCTTGTAGTTCTGCCCCTCATCCCTGGTTCTGCTGGAATTACGACACTTCAAACCCACTTCCATACAGCTCTGGAAAAAGAAAGGGGGTTCTTTGATTAATTCAGGTATTAATTTAATTTTTCGTGTGGCTTTTACAATTAGTGCAGAATTTGGCTGTAAATTGGAAGGTACTTCCAGGTGTGCACAATGGGATTCCAGCTCCCACCAGGTTTATCCTCACCTGGAGATGGAGTCTGGTTCTGCCAGCCTGGGTTTGGCTGCACCCTGGCTTCTACCACGTGACAAAGTAATAAATGGGATGGGATTGCATAGAGTCAGAGGGTGAAGAAAACAAATACCCATTTTAAAGTCTTAGGGGACTGTCTATTATAATAATGAGAAAGTGGAAACCTAATTAAAACAAAGGTTATGAAAAGCAATTTCACAATTTCCTTTCATTTGCCAATGAAAACATTTAGATTATATATGACAGCCTAGCATTTGCTCAAAAGCCAGAATCCAAAATGGCTCAATATGAAGATGTATTGGTAGAAAATATTTAATCTCATCCAGCCTCTAAATTCAGATGTGAATCATGAATTCCTGCAAATTTCCCTTAACAGCTGTATGTTAAAACCTTTCCCAGCTGTTATAAGTCTGTTCATTTTTCAAAGTTATTAAAGGATACACCCCCTCTAATAATTCTCAGATCGTGGTGAGACACAAAAGGTTTATGTATTTCAACAGAAAGCTATTTTGCATTTACAGTTCTGCACGAGAGAAGGGCTTGTTATTTCCCCTGAGGCTGATCAATACCAGCAGGAATAAAAATGGTGATAACTTCGAAGTGTTCTTTGAAAAATTTCCAGCACTCCAAACCCCGAACAAAACGTTAATGCAGACTTAAAATAAGTTAAATTAAGTAAAATGTGATTTGAAAACTTTTAACGACCGCCCTTGCCAACCCCAATAAGGCCTTTTTAATGTGGCTGCAGTGAGTGGAACTGGATCAGAACAAGTAAAGCAAGGAATCCCCAAGAATGAATTCATTTAATGCAGGGAGAACGTCCATTCCTGACCTCGTTCCCAGCACAGTCAGCTGCCAGTTCTTCAACCAGCCCAGACTGCTCCAGAGTGGGATGAACACTTTGGGGGATGGCACTTGGAGCTCTCTGAGTCCCGAGGTTTTTGATATAAAGGATTTCCCTTCTAAGGACAGACAAATCCAAGCAGAAACACCCAGTTTTTTCATCATTTGGAGAACAAAACCATACGGACTTGAGTTTGTGAAAAATAGTAAATTTGCTGGGTTTTGTTTCTTGCCTTTGACGTTAACAATTACTTCTTAACTATTTAAAATTACTTTTTTTAAGAAGCATTTGCCAAACGTAGCAGAAATTGGTGCAATGTCCCCAGGTGTGAGTTTTGCACTCTTTTTTTTTCCTGGGATGATCAATGTAGAAATGACTCTCATTCATTATAAGCACCATCATTTTTCTTCATTGAAGAGGGAAAACATAAATTCTAGAATACTGATCTTGTCAGAAATGTGATCCTGTCACCCTCTCTTCTCTCATCCAGAGCTTTGAGGACGTATGGAATTATCCATCTCCTTGAAGCAATAGTTCCTCCGTATCTCTGGGCTACAAGAAACCATTTTGTTGATGCAATTGCTGCCGATTTTATCTCTATCGGTGCCTGGCACTTCCTCAAATTAGCACACAGATTGTTGTTGTGTCCCCGGAAAGGTGCGATATAATTGGTGATCACTGGAAAGTTTGGCTTAAGCAAATTGCTTTGCTCAGAGGGAATCACTGGGTAGAATCCCTTTTCCAGGACAATATCCAAGTGCTTTTACCCACAGAGCTGTCCCTTCTTAAACATTTTGCCTCATCCATTAGAGAACTTCCCCAAATGAAGCAGAGATCTCAGAGGCCACTCCTTGCTTTGCTGTTCAGCTCTGCTGAAGCCCCAGAGCAGTTCTGAGTATCAGTAGGGCAGCTGTGCTGTGCTCTGTACGTACAGAGCAGCTCAAAATGCTCACAGAAGCTCTAAAACTCTTTTTTCCTCACTCTGAGTGTTTGACTTTGCAGCTCAATAAGCTCTGAGTGTGGGGAGCAGAGGTGATTTTTCTTTTCCGGTGAATTTCCTGGGTAAACCAAAAATGCAGGAAAATCAGAGTCCTGTTCATGTGTGTGGGAGGGGCATCCATTGGGATCTGCCACCTGAGCCAGCAGCATCCCTGAGAGCTGCAGGATTCCAGCATCCTTTGCATGAGCCAGGATTAGAAGAAGATGAAACATGTGTTGGTTTTTTTTTGGGGTTTTTTTGGGGTTTTTTTTTTGAGCAGGGACCAGGAGTCCAGAAGTGAAGGAGAACCACGGTCTATCCAGTGAGAACAAACTCCTTACTCTGTCCCCTCACCCCTGTCCCTCCAACAGCTCAAACCACAGGATTATGGAGGTGCATTCACCCAAATGATGGGTGTTAATTGTCAATGAGTCACTTAATTGGCCCCATATGACTGCAGATAAAGTGCCCCATGTGTTGCAGTGGCAGCAGAAGAGCCATGATGCTCTGAGGACACAGCAAGGCAGGGCTGGTAGTTAAAGCCAATGGTTTTTTTTTATTAAACCAGCTGATGCAATTGGAATAATCTCCCAGTTGCACATAAATGAGGTTTTGGCTTATCCAGGAACTGTTCCAATTGATTTAAAGTTATTCAGAAATAATCTGCTTAATCAAGGCCAGAATGCTTAGTACCATATAAAATAGATCCCTATCTCTGAAAATCTGATTACTGGTTTATTCTGGTTAGAACTTAATCCATGACACACAGTTTGTGTTTTATCTGGAGGAGCAGCCCAGTAGCCACTCTAAGCCTTTTATTGGCCTTGCTTATAACTAATTTATTTTACATATTTTATGTGGTCTCCAGGCCAGGTGGTCTGGATTTCCTGGTGTCCACACAAGTTCTGGACACTGGGCTGTCGTCCCTCAGTCCATCTGTGTCCTGTCACTGTTGTTCACCAAGGAGGAACCTGGATGGTTCCATCCTGGAGGTGTCCAAGGAAGGCCTGGATGTGGCATTCAGTGCTCTGGGCTGGCTACCAAAGCTGGACTCGATGGTCTGGGAGGCTTTTTTCCAACCTCAGTCATTCTGTGACCCATCATCTTTCAACCCTGGGTTTGCACTCTTTTTTCTTTAGGCAGAAAAATCTGTCTAGAAAACCAGTTTTCAATGGAGCTGTGTCCATTAAGGGGGTTTGAGGGTGTCCACTCAGGATCTGGCTTAAACCCACTCTGAACTGAGTTACTGGTTTGTTTCTAATACAGAAATCAACTGGATGCCAAACTGCTCCTTGAAATGACTGGAAATTCGAGTGGAGTGTGTTAAAAAAAACAAAAATTGTACTATCCTAAATAGTTCCTTCTGGAAACACAACATTCTGCTCTGCTGTGAAGCTGACAGACTGAAACAAGCTCCAGTAATTTCTGTATCAGTGGCATTGTGTCATGTAACTGCTGCAAACTTCTTTAAACAAATTTCTGAACACAAACAGGTTCATGGAGCAAGGGGGAAGGTAAAATGAGAGAATAATCTGGGATTACTGAAACAAGCCCTGCAACTGTCAAACCCTGAGGAAAGAGAGAGCAACCACGCTTCATCTAAACCCTCCCATAAAAACTGGGGGTAATTAGAGGCTTAGATTTATTGAAAACAATGAAAAAAAAATCATAATTACCTTTACATATTTTTCATTCGCTGTTAGAAAGTGATCCCAGTAATTTGGTGTTCAGTGAGCAGGGCACGTTTTGCATTGTTGTTCCTTCGCTGTGCCTTTCTGAGCAAAAGTGCTCCAGGGGAACCCTGCTGAACAGGTCTGTTCTTTTCCTTTTTAAATCTTGCAGCAATTAGCAAGCATTTCACGGGCCATTTCGGCCCAGTAATGTGACTTGGCAAAATGGTGCCCAGCTCGGAAGGGTTGCGAAATACATCCTTGTTCTATATGGGAAAGGTTCCTTCAAATGGGAGATGTCCTGGAATAAAATCTCCCTCACACATTCTTGTTCTAGATGGGAAAGGTTCCTTCAAATGGGAGATGTCCTGGAATAAAATCTCCCTCACACATTCTTGTTCTAGATGGGAAAGGCTTCCTTCAAACAGGAGATGCCCTGGAATAAAATCACCCTCACACGTCCTCATTCTAGATGGGAAAGGTTCCTTCAAATGGGAGATGCCCTGGAATAAAATCATCCTCACACATCCTCATTCTAGATGGGAAAGGTTTTCTCTCAATGGGAGATGTCCTGGAACTAATTCCCCCTCAATTGAAGAGGACATGCCCTTCTCAATTATTTTTACCCAAACCCAAAGGAGAAACTGATCCTGGGACAAGCCTCTGTTAGAAAGCTCTGTGAAAGTCATTGCACAGCAGAGGGGAAGCTCAGACAGCTCTGTGAAAGTCATTGCACAGCAGAGGGAAGGCTCACAAGAAACCTGATGATCCCTCTTGTACGTGAGTGGATGATGAAGGTGGAACAAACCAGCGAGAGCCCACGAGGGCAAACATCCAAGGCCTGAGGCAGAGCTGGGGCAGCCCAGCCATATGAGAAGTGGTCATATTTCAAAATAGGCAAGTCCAGCATAATCCTGTTTATGAAATGCAGGTGGAGCATAATTCAGAGTTTGTGGTTGGAGCTTTAAAACTCATTATGTTTTGGTTCTGCGCTCCTCGGAGACCGACTGCCTCCTTGGACGTCAATGTCGGGATGCTCTGAGCAAATGGAGGCTGAGCTTTGCAGCCCTGGGGTTCTGATGGCTGAGCACAGGACAATTCTCCTCTCTGGAATCTGTCAGCAGCCTGCAGCCCTGAGTGATTTGGGTTTCCAGCCTCAATGCACGGCTCCTGTGCCAGGCATTTTATGGCTTTCTCCTGAGTGAGAGCAGCGTGGTTTGGGAGATAAGATCTGCCTCGGAAAGAGCAACCAACACTGGGATACGACAGCGAAACTTCAGAAGTGCTGACAGATTAAAAATATTTTGTTCTTCCTTTTCCAAATCCTGGAGCAGATCTGTCCCTGTACCTGCTGTTTCTTCCTGGGGAGCCCTGGTAGCTCCATGGGAAGCAGAGGGTCTGTGCCATGTCTTCTGGTCACGCTGGACGTTGAGGTTGCAAATTTTCTCCCTGATATATAAAGATGCCATCACAGAAATATTTCTGGAGAGGCTGCCCGGAAATAACTGCACCATCAGACTTTCAAGGGCTTAGATTTTTTTTTTAGGAGGCCACTACACAGGCTGTGGGAATCATGGAATGGTTTGCGTTGGAAGGGACCCTAAAAATTATCCAGTGCCACCCTCTGCCATGGGCAGGAACACCTTACAGTATCCCAGGCTGCTCCAAGCCCTGTCCAACCTGACCTTGGACACTGCCAGGCATCCAGGGGCAGCCACAGCTTCTCTGGGGACCCTCTGCCAGGGCCTCCCCACCTCACAGGGAAGAATTTTTTCCTGATATCCAATCTAACCCTACTCTGTTTCAGTTTTAAGCCATCCCTCTCTTGTCCTATCACTCCAGGCTCTTGTAAAGAGTCTCTCTCCATCTTTCGTGTCAGCTCCTTTCAAGTACTGGAAGTGCACAATTAGGTCACCCCAAATTGTCTTCCCTTCAAAAATGGCTTTTCCCCCTTTCCTGCAAAGACTGTTTTTCTGGGATTGATGTGCGAAGCCTAAAACAAGCCAAAAAAAAAATTCATAATCTTCAATTAGAAAATAATTTATAAACATTCTTGTACGGGAGATGGCATGGACAGGACAGAAAGGGAGGGAAAAAATGCCCCAAGTGGCAGATGAAGCCTTAAATTACAGAAGGGGTAGAATCTTACAAACATTAGTGTCAGCCTGGAGGTCTGGGATATTCATTTGGAGAGGAATGCTGCTGGTGCTGGATACGTCAGACTCTCATTGACTTCCAAACCCAACGATGTTGCTCTTCAAACAAGCATGACGTGCTCAGAGAGTGCCACAGCGCACAGATTTAGGTCAGATGGGGAGGAAGAGGAGCCCTGGCTGCAAGTTTGGGGTTTGCTCTCACTAAATGAGCTGGCTGGGATGTTTGCCTTCACTTCAGCACCTGACTGTGCTGTTACAGAGCAATAAATGCAGCTCTTGCATAGTTCAGGAGATCTGAAAACGAGATCAAGTTTAATGCATTGCACAACTCGGTTAAAAGGCTCCTACTGGGCTGCTTAATATTGGTCTGGAATAGCTACAGTGCAGCAAAGCAGTCCTTTTTCGGTTGTTTTTTGCATTTGAGCCTTTTGCTGCTTGTGTTTATGTCACTATTCTCAAGAAAAACCAATCTGGAACAGTACAGAAAAATTAATATATGAACTACAGCAGATGGGGAATGTTCCTTGTGGAACGGTGTCACCCTGATCCCCAGGGGCTTTGTGGGGAAGGGGAAAACTCCCCTCTGGTATTGTACTCGAGAAAAAGCAAAGTCTGTGTACCACTAGAGGGTGCATCAGCTGCAAACCCGTTACTTGAAACCAGGATTTTGTTCAAAGTTGCTCTGTTTTGCAGCTCTGAAATTCATTCGAGCAGGCTCAACTATCTGATGTTTAGTTCTCAGCATCGTTCAGCTCACCTGAACTTGCCCGTGGTGGGTGGCTTTGTCAACAGCAGATAATTTATTTTGGCTCTTCCAATTCCCCTTGCCTGCTGTCTGCTGCAGAGCCCCAGGCAAAGCAAGATTATTTAAATGTATTGGATACAAGGATTTGCTGTTGTGGCACCAGAGCCTTGGTGTCTCAGCTCCTTTGCTGGGGGGATGAACAGCCAAGGGTTGAGGGCAGAAGGTGGAGGTTGCTGAACTCAATCCAAAAATGAAGCAGATTGGGAATTTCAGCTGGGTTAGGGCACTGCCTGTTCTCCTGCTTGTCTCAGCCTAGAAAAGTCCTGGAGCAAAGCATCCTTTTCTGTCTGCACCTCCCTGCCAGACTGATCTTCATCTTTTGCTCTCAGGAATTGTATTTCTTGGAGGGTGGCAAGTTTCTATTTATCCAAGGAAAGGTTATTACAGCTTAGAGGACTGAAAGCAAATGGGAATGTTTACATTCAGGAAGATAAAGCCATTTTGAGTTCTATCTGAGATATAAATTCTCCCAGCCCAATAAGTCTAATCAGTTCCTATTTTAAGCAGCCACATTAAATAATCCTGTTCATAAAACAATCCAAGCCCCACCTGGTTCTCTGCACTGTGCTCCATCCAAAACACCCAAAGACAGGCTGCAAATTTAAGAGACAGAAGTGTGAAATAATTCTGGTTTGATGCCACCAGTCTTCTCGTGCTCCTGCCTCACAGAGCACATTCACCAAAGGCCTTGTTTGGCTCTCTAAACAGTAGTATGTGGTGTTTATGTGGTAAATGCAGCTCTTTTCCTCTCCAACCCACTGTGGGAAGGACTGTGCCCTTCTCTGGGTGCTGGAAAAGCCATGGGGCAGCCAGGACAGAAATGAATTCCCTGATATTCTGCCAGCTCCCCTCGCCGGGAGCTGTGAGATGAGGAGCACGAGCAGGTGGGAGGACAGAACTGCAGGTAAATCCTTCTGGATGATGCTCCAAGTGCTGAGGAGCAGAGGGAAGGTGTCCCTGGGTCTGCCTAAACCTTAATTCACGGATTTTGTGTCTTTTGTTCAGCTTCAGATGTGATAAAACAAACCCTGGAATCTCCTGGCTCCTGTGCTGGGCCCCAGCACTGACCCCTCGCTGTCCTGGGCCAGAGCCCAGCAGTTGAATCTCACAAATTTGGATATTCCTGTCCCTTCCTGGTGCAAGTGCTGCAATATCCAGAGAAAATCCATCCTCCTGGCTGGCTGTGAAAAAAAGGATCACTCAAAACACAGATTCTTAACAGATCAGGACCCCAAAGAAAAGCACAGGGAGTGTGAGGGAGGACAGGGCCTTAGAGGGCTGCTCTGCACATAAAGATCCCATCGGGGTTGTTTTCCTGGACTGGTATTTTCCCATCTGGAGGAGTTTTACTGCATTCCTCTGCCCTAAGCAGCGTTTCAGGTTCTGTCCCAGAAGGTTTTTGGCTTTCTGAGGGTGCACGAGTGCAATTTGTGCTGCAGCTCTGTGTGAGTGCTCAAAGTGACAGAGAGGGGATTTTATCAGGACCCCTCAGCTCCTCCTCTGGAACCCTCCTCTGTTAGAGCCGAAATTCAGCAGTAGATGGCACCAGCAGGATGGAAAAACGGGCTTGAAACTCCGGCAATCCTCAAAATTCCCCAAATGTTTCACAAGGCACAGACAGCTCCATAAAAAGCCAAGGCATGGGTTCCTGGCAGAGCTGAATCACCCAGAGGGGCCCAGGGTGGCCTTCGAGGACTGGGGACACTCAGGGCACGGGTAACACACACACAATTCCAATTTACACACACACAATTCCAATTTACACACACACAATTCCAATTTACACACACACAGGAGCAGTTTCTAAGGCAAACAGAGGAATCTGCTGGAAATTCTTTACAAATGGGACATTGCAGACTCCAGCAATGCTGTACTGGGAGGATTCCTATTGCTGTCTTTCCTAGAAAATGCATCCAAGCTGAATTTCTGTCTCAAATGTTGACCAGGACTCAAATTTCCTATTTCACACCTGTGGCTGTAGGGAATATTTGATACAGGTATAGCCCATGGGATTCCAGTTTATAAGTTTTGTGTACTACAGAACTATGGTTTCAGATTGATAAATAATTGTGTAAATAATTGTATAAAATTACTAAAGAAAGTCATACATAGATAGGCCAAGCCAGGAGCTTGTGCTTCTTTCTTTCCTTTTGTTTTGGACACGCACAGGTAAAAAGTGATCACTTGGATCCATGTCCTGCAGTGTTTGAAGTGAAGGAGATGAGGACAAATTAAGCAGCTCTTCTTCCTGTTCTTTCCCAACTAAATATGATCTCAGGGCACTCAGAAATGGTGATAAAAGGAGACACAGAGGGAGGGTGCTGCAGTTAAAAAATCAGCCTCCAGTTTTAGCCACCCCTTTGGGAAGAGTTGCTGAGTGCAGGTTTCATCCACAGCAAAATGCATTTCTGTTCTGCTCCCCAGAGTTATTAGTGGCTTCCATTTCCAGATGCAGATTTTAGTGCAGATGGCATTAAAAGATGCTTTATTAGCTGTAGCTGCCACCAAATGGCCTCTATTTCAAAATTTTAATTTTCTTCAGAGCCTATCTGCCCCTTACATACCTGTAACTTGTTGCTGAAGGAAGTTTTTCTGTGCAGCTCTTCAACCTTCAGCTTGCTTTGATGTGGGGTGTGATTTCATTTGGCAGTGTGGTCTGACCATCACGTCTGAAAATCCCTTGATAAATTCGATATTCAACAGGGTGGACACTATATTTTGAATTGAAACAGTCATTAAATCTCTCAGTGAGTAGCTTTGCAGTGGCTGTGCTCCAGAGATAGTAGGAGGAATATTAATGTGCACAAGAAAAGGGTCTGTTTCTCCCGAGATTGTACAGAAGGGGAAGACCTTGTTTTCTAGATCTCTTGAACAAAGATGTTTTCCGCAAGAATTGCAAATGAGCCGCTCTTCCACGGAGGCAATTTGCATATCATTAGCCTTGCGAGTTTGTTAATTGTTTTCACCTAGAGGAGGTGGAAGAGTTCAGTCTTTGTTTGGAAAATGACAATGCTTTCAGCAAGTGGCACATTTTATTTGTGGGAGATGATACCATTTTTTTTAACATTTTCTCAGAACTGCTACCAGTTTTGATGGAGATGATGATGCCCTTTCAAAACAAAATTGAGACCTTTCCAGTAGCTCGCTCAACATTTAATTTCCTTGTATTTCTTTGTATGTGGCTTTTTCAAATAAAAGAAATATTTGCCTTTTGTGCCTTTCTTCTCTTCCCTCCCACCAATTCCCGGGAAAACATTTAGCACCACACCCTGCAATAATGCTTTCATGATCACCTTTGTAAGGCTGTGACTTCACCAGAATTCAAGAAAAAAGACTGAAAACTCAAAAGGCTTTTAAAAAACCTCCAAAGATTGTAAAGCCTGTGACATTTTTATAAAGCTGTCAACGTTAACATCTGGGAGCTTTTGCCACTGACACCATTTAAGTCTTTACTTCTTTTAGTGATCCAAAACCCAGTTATTTATTTCCAGTCACATGTGTATGATTTTGTCACAGTTCCCAATTACATTTTCTGGGGATTATTGCACTGGGCTGCACATTACCTGCTTTGATGAGCTGCACTTCCAGAGCCTCCTGATCTGCTGGTGACTGAATATTTGCCACAGATCATATGATTAAATATGGAAAACATCTGGTTGAGGGAGTCTGACAAAAATCTGAACATCTGGAAAATATTGGTAAAGAACCTAATTAAGTTTGTCAACTTACAAATTGTTCTAGCAGGAAGTATTTAGGGGTAGCAGATAATTGAGATTTCATTCCTCTGGCTGCTTGTCCTTGCCTTTGTTTATTTTGGTATAACTGGAAGGACTATTTTACTTCACTATTTATTTTATTTCCAGATCCCCCTTTGGCCACAAACTGGGGGAGAGTTACCAGGGACTGGGTTGAAGCAGGTTACACTCACAGTGGGAGAAAAGGATGCTGGAAATGGACTTTGGTTCCTGTTGGCTCCTGTTTTAACCATTTTAAAAGCCACCAAAATATCTTCAGCTTGCACAAACCTCTCTGATCCTCTCAGCTGAAGGCTTTGCTGCTGTTCCTCAGTTTGCACATGGCCCAGGCAGTGATGTTTTTCCAGGAGAAAGTTTTGTAGTGACTCCACCTCATGCTGAACCTGTAGGGTTATGGAGAATATCTGCATTTGGCTTCTATAAAATACCTAGGACTTGAGCTTTCTCTTCAAAATACTCAAAAGATCCAAGACTGGGCAAAACACTTCTTTCACATATCTTTTTTTTGGTGTCAGGGAGAGATTTTCACAAGCCATAAGGCACTGAGACTTCAGTCATGACAGATCTTGGTAATCTTTGCTCTGAGGGCAGCAGACAGCTCTGATTTAGTTTTGCAAATATTAAATCAAAGAAAACAATCTTTTAAAAAGTCAAACCAAACCCTTAACGCTCCTCATGGGGAGAAGAGGCACAGAACAGTTACATGAAGTTATGTTCCTTTATGGCCTCAGATATAACCATGACCGTCACAGCATTAAAAACTAAATCCATATTCATTTCTAAAAGCCTGCCTATTATTTTCTCCCCATTTCCTATCACCTTTCTTCATTCTGCAAGGTGGTGATTTGCTCTACTTAAGTCTGACCACATCTTGCCTAGCTCAGGGCCTCGGTGCAAATGAAGCTTTTGTCACCATGAGTAACACCCCTTAGATGGAAAGAAATTAAACATTAAGGGCTTTGCAGTGTTACTCACACAAAAGAGAAGATATTAATGAATAGGCTCCTTTGAAAACACCCTTCTGTAGCTAAACCTTTAATGACAAAGGGTTTCTTTGGAGTTTCTTGTTGAATTATCCACAGTCTATCTCTGAGCCTCGTGGCTCTCCAGAAACAGGGAAAAATTCACATTGAATCAAAGCCATTTCCCCGAGTGACTGTCTGTCCTACCCACCGAAAAAAAAAGAAGAGACATGAATAAATTAAGGTACAAATGAATGTAAATGTTAAGTTAATAGTTCAAATCCACAGTGGAATAGAAGAAATGCCTGTGTTTGTCTCCAGCAGCAAACACCCTGGTGGCCAGATCTGACAGCAGTTAATTGAGCAGTAATTGTTATTAATGTCTCTTGTCTTCTCTGTCCACAGCAATTCTGGCTGTGCAGAGCTTGGGGGAGCAGTGATAATTCTTGGGTTCCTTGAAGGGATTGGAAATGTTCTTTTCCCATATATTGAGGAGTATGAGTGTGTTTGGAATGGGTTACACGGGATAATTGTGACCCTCAGCACTGTCTCTGTCTTCAGTTTTCCTACTGGTGCTGGTTGTGCCCCTTTTTTGAAGCTTTTAACCCAGGGAAAGGGACTAAAAACAAAATAAAGTGAATTTTGAGGGCTGCAGGCCTGGCCACAAGGACTGGTGGGGCAAGGGGGGCTTCTGGTGACACCCAAAATTCACAGCCTGTGCCACGTGCTCAGGTGTCTCTTTCTGCTCTCGAGAGCTTTAGGAAAACTGGAAGAGCACTGGGGGAGAGTGGGGTGAGGAGCTTTCCCTGGAAAAATGTGCTGCTTCCAGAGAAGCTCCAGAGGTGTTGGAGCTGCATCTCCTGGGTGCCTGTGAAGGAGTTTGTTGCACACAAAATTTTGACTGATGTTTCCCGTGATAAAAACATCTCTGTCATCTTTTCCCTGTCCTTTATCCTGTATCTTTATGACCCCTTATTGCTGAAGACTCTGCTGGGCAGCCTGTTTTGCATGAAATCAGGGGAAAAAAAAAACCAGAATACCTTTCTGCCTTCCAAATTCTCGTCAAAATCGGTTTAATTTTAGCCAAGGGCTGCAAAGGTTTCAAGAAAAACCCATATGCACTTGGAAGTTCCTACATGCACAGTGTGACTTTGTTAGCTCCACTTCCACATGGAACAGTTTGGAAAGGGTAACAGTCGGAATAATTCCCAAATTCTCAGGGATTAGAGTTAGGACAATGTGTGGTTTCCAGGAATGACAGAGCTGCTTGCTGAGAGGAGATTTCAACCTGCCAGCTCCTCAAAGGCTGCAGGTATTTAAGGTAGATTTGGTTTATTGTTAATCTTAGGTGTGCACAGGCATAATTTCCTTTTTTTCTGTGCCAGCTGGGACTCTGCAACCCTCTGGTGCCAACAAACCCAGCCTTTCCTACCTCCAGCCCTGTAAGGGCCAAGTGGCTAATGAGGAAATTTGAAATTATGTGTGAAAGCAGAGCAAGAATCTAAGGAGAAAGCCAGATTTGGAGTTGGATCCTAACTGGGTTTGCTTTTCTGTGCTGGCAGCATTTTAAAAGTGCTGTAATTGCAGCTGTGAGTCAAGCCCAAGTGACCAAATCTACGTCTGCAGGTAACAGTGGGACTGAAAGAATAGGCAGTGTTTGCAAATCTGGTCATGGATCATTTTCACTTCTTTGAAAACACAGAAAAGAAAAAAGCAAAAAAGGAAAAAAAGAAAATGAGGCTTAACCCCCAAGTGTAAAAGGGAAACCTGAAGTGAACCTCAATGCTCTCTTAAAGTCTGGGTCCTCATTAAGCTTCCTAAAAAAATTGAAGAGAAAAAAACCCAGCAAAACCTCGACTTTTATCTTTCAATCCTTCATTTCTAAATAAACATGAACCATATCCTCAGTAAACCCAATTACAGATTGGAGGCCAATTAAATAAATTTAAGTTACATTTCTGAAAGCTTCTTCTGTATTTAGTGTGAGATTCAGGATTTTATACATTTTCCATGTATATCATCGTGGCTTCTATGACTCACATGTGATATGATTTATAAATATATACATTTTTTTCTTTCTAGACTATTACTTGAAATGACTTTTCATTTCTTTTGTTTTACTCCCTTTTTTCCCTGTGGATGTTATCCACTTGATAGAAATGGGAGAAATTGTTTTGGCTTCCTCTTGCCCTGTGACTCCTCATTATCCAATATTTGTACTTTCCCATCCGTTTCGGGATTGGTTGGGGCTTTTTTTCCCTCTCTGTGTTTTGGATGAGGAAGAACCATTTCTATAAAAATCTGTTCTTTGCCTGCAGCAAAATGGCTTGGATTCACTGCTGGCTGCAGATCTGACAAGGAGAGGTTTTGAACCATCAGCAACTTTCCTAAAGCCGGTATTTCCCTCTGCAGCAGGGAAACACTTCACACAAGGACTCAGGTGCCCAGGCAGTTCCCAGGAATGACAGCTTTTCTAAAAGTTGGTGTTATTTGAAGAGACAATTAAATTATTGCTGCTTTACTGTGCAAAACCTGTGATGTAGATTGGAAATTCCAGCATCCAACCCCCTTTTCTCTGCCCTTGGAGCTTGCCCATATCAGCTGGTGCCAACAGAGCAATTCTCTGAGTTTTGGGGATCCAATTAAATCTGGAAATTGTGTGTCCCCAGCAAGCTTAGAATTATTAACATGGCTAAAGGCAGGTCAGGGGAGATCCCTGTTCTGCACTGGCTCAACTTCCAGAGAGAATTCTCAGTATTTTCCCTGTTACTGAAGCCCACACAAATCAAATGTAGTAAAAATAATCTCCCTTTTCCAGCTTTCTGGTGGTTGTGCTCCTTGGAAAACTGCTTGGAAGTGGATTCACCTCACTCCTTTCCAGCTGTGAGGAGCTGGAACCTGAGCCCTCCAAGTTTTATATTTGCTGAAGTCACTGCAAAACCTTTCCTCCATCCAAGCTCCTCCTGAGTTTCAGCTCAGGACTCACTTTCCACCAGAAGAGCCTTATTTGTCCTCCTTGGTATTCTGGGCTATTCAAAGACAATTCTGGCATTCTGAAATGCCAATTTGAAGCCTTTGTGTACAAAAATGCTTTCTGAAGAAGAGTTAGCCTTTCAAGACATCACAGATTTTTACAATAATCCCCAAATCAGGTGTTTCCTCTGCCAAGCAGCTCCCTGGGAAGTTGGATGCTCTGGGAAGCAGCTCCCTGAGCACTGAGCAGGAGCCAGAAGGGGAATGGGAATCATGGAAAACTCATTCCAAAGGATTATTTAGTTTCTCATAATATCCCAGCTTGGAAGGTTCGTGGATTTTGGAATCCAGGTAATTCTCCTCACTCCCAGTGTTCACTCCTTCCTCCACCAACTCCCTGCCAGAGGAATATTTGGATAATGGATTTCTTATTTTCCTTGCTAATTTCCCATGCAGATGGCACAAGAATGTGACAGCCAGTGGGTCTGGAGTTTAATGGGAAAGATTTTATGCCTCTCAAGGATAGCCAGGTCTATTTTCCACCAGGACTCCTCAGAAAAAGCCAACCAGGACAAAAATTTCTGTCTGCTCAGCCTGTTCTGAATTCCCTCTAAAATTAAAATGCAGACAAGAGCTCGAAATAAACATTTATGTACCTTCCCAGTCCCCCTGGACTTCAATCTACCATAAACAATTACTGCAGCTATAAAAAAACAAACCTGTGTATTATCAGCTGATCCTCCCAGGGAGGCTGTATCTGCCTGGCTGATTTGAATTTCAATGCTATTGTTTTGCGTGTGTTGAACTACAAAGAGAAGAAAAGCTTTTTGTTATTCCTCTTCATCAACTGATCTAAAGCAAGAGGGAAAATTACTGGTAATTATTTTTGCAGCAATTATGCTGGCCCAAACACCAGAAGTGCAAGCACATTCCTTGTTATTTATTACAGAGAGATCTCAAACCACAGGCTGCTTAGAATGCACAGCATTTCAATTCATGAACTTTGATGAAACTTATTTTAATATAGCTTTGTTTTCCTTGTTAAATGACAAGAAAGATTAATTACAACAGATCTGGTGGTGCTTTAATGTTGCTGAGTGTGTTCCAGCAGTCAACTTTCTTTCTCTGGGTATGAACAGCACGGCTGCTCCAGAGGGGTTTTCTCAACTAATTCCAAATCTGTAAAGCTTCAACTTTTATCAGATTTTATGCCTGGATCTCAAAACAAATTAATTTTTTCCTGCTAGTTGAATTTATCTCAATCTGCAGGGAGCCAGTTGTCTTGTTATAAATCTGCACCTGACGCACGTTGTTTGTTGTACACCAAATTTAATAAAGTTTTGTGATGGGAGAGGAGATTTCTTTTCCAAAGATGACTCCGTGGGACTTGTTCTGTTGTTTGGATCACGAGTTTCTGGGTTCTGTTCCCTGCCCATGCTGGGTTTGAGCTGCACCTCCTCCCTTTCTGAAAATGCAGCTCCTGCCCTGCTCCTGTCCAGCTGGAGGAACATAGAAAGTCATTCCCCACCAGAGATGCTTGGAGTGCCTCAAAAATATAATTTAGGGATTTATATTATGTTGTTTAAGAATATATTTTGCCCTGAAATATTTCTGCTTTTTTTTCTGCTGTCTTTTGCTCAGTGTTACACAAAAACAGATTTTCCACAGAAAAGGAAAATGGTCAAGAAATTTCAGTATTTTTTTTGTCCTGTGCTGGGTTGAGTTGGACTTCAATGATTTTTGTGGATCCCTTCCAACTCAGGAGATTCTGAGATCCCTCAGTCCTTGCTCCTGCCAGAGTGGCTTTTTTTCCTGAAGAAAATCATCCAGACTGAATTCAATCAGGTTTTAAATATCAGAGCAGGCTGGGAGAAAAGTTCATCCAAGTTTACGAGGCAGCTTCTGGAGATGAATTCACTTTTCACTAATAAATGTTCATTTCTGACAGCTACAGCTCCACATGAGGGATCAGTTTCTGCATTAATGTTTGGATATTGATATTTATAGAATAAACATTTGCCTCCTGTTTATAACATTTCAGTGTAACCCACAATTTCTGCAGCATCTGAAACAGAACAGACTCTTTTCAAATGGAATATTAATATTATTAAACTTCCAGATGGATTTAAGGGTGTGGTCCTGTCTTCCACATGGATTTGAAATCTTGGTGAAACCTCAGGAAAGGCCTTACAACTCCTGCATGTCTGTAACAGCATTTATGATACCTGAAGTGTGTATTTTTAGTAATTCTGCTTCTCACTGGTGATCTTTAGGATGTGCAGTTTCACCCCACTCTGAGGTTACAGGCCCCTGACAGATTGATTTCTGAATGTTCTACCTGATGATGGGTTTGAAAAAGAAAAAGGAGAGAGAAGAGAAGAGAAGAGAAGAGAAGAGAAGAGAAGAGAAGAGAAGAGAAGAGAAAATGTTTAAATATTAATTTTCTAATTATTGATTTACTCTAAACCAGTGTTTATTTTGGACTTACACATTTTAGACCAGCAAACAAATGCCAGTCTCAGCCTCCCCTGGTGCTTTAGATCTTCCCAAGCTCAGCTCCCATTTGTTGCCATCCCCAAATTCTTCCCCTGAGCAGATCCCAGTAACTTTTCCAGATTTATTTGTAGCATTTTTGATGTGCCCCAGGAGAGAAGAGGATGAGACAATCCCACTGAACCCCGTGTTTGAAGCAAAGGCTTTAAATAAAGGTGAAAGGCTCATTTCACTGACTTCATCACCAAGCCTGTACAAATTAAATTTCTACATTACTCACAGGAGGACTTGCAATTATGTTGATTAATCATATGTTACTGAGAAAATGGAAACTCATTTATAACAGGCTTTATTATTGGGCTATTGTGTCATTTTTGGTTTCTTCAAGCCCTGTTCCAGGGACAATTCCTCTCTCAATGAGCTGGTTAATTCCATTTCGCTTCCACCTTGTTCATAATTAATTTTTAAAAAGTTGTTTACATGAAACACAATTAATTTGACACAGTTCTTTAGCAAAAGGGAATATGTAAACTCATTTAGAAGTGTAATATTTCAATACTGATACTCAGAATAGAGATGTTTCCCAGAGTAACATAAATATGTGAATGTTATTTGACCTTTGCTTTGTTAGCAGCAAGTAACGTGCACATTTAATTTTGAAAAGTATATTGACCCTTGAACCATCTTCTAAATAAAAATGGAGCTAATAATGAAGAGAATTTTATGGGATGCTATTTATTTATCTAGCAAAGAGGTTTGTTTATTTAGGAAATGAACCATTGGACTCTGAATCTTGGGAAACAGGGAAGTCATGGACACTGACCCCCGGAAGATATTTATGGCATCACTTGGGCTGTAGATTTTGTGAGGCCAGGGTGTTTGTTTTTTGTGGTCAGAAAACCAGAATTCTGCAGGATTGTTTCACTGGCAGGTTTCAGCAGTGATGTCCTGGTTTGAATTGAGCACAACTGGCTCTGCAGCAGCCTGAAAAAAACAATATTGTTCATTGAGAGAAAAAGGATTGAGATAATAAACATCAGTGCATGGGTAAAGAGGAGCTTGCTGGAAGGTTTTATGAGCTTTTTCTTTGAGATTTTTCGTGGTTCCCTCTCATTTTCTTTCCATGGTCCTTGTTCCTCTCCTGCCTCCCCTCTCTTCCCCATCCCAGCGGGGCAGCCCCAAATCTCAGTGAGATTAATCCCAGCCTCCCCAGAGAGTCTGGCTCCCCCAGAACTCACCTGGGGTTTGGTGGGATCAAGCAGAAGGAATTCCCTTGGAGCAGGAATGCCTGGCTGGTATTTTCCAGCTGCCTCTCAGTTCCCACTGGAATGCCAGAGTTGATGCTGGGACCTTTGTGTTTGGCAGAAGCTGAATCTGGGCACCACTTCAGCAGCCAAAAAATATCCATAAAACACAGAGGCTGACGAGGGCTTTTGTTCCAAAATTGATCTGTCCAAGGCAGTCCCAGACAGTGATTCTGTGTTACTTTTAATTAGTTTATACCCACAGGATTTTAATAAACAATTTACCATTGGATTGCTCTGTCACAGGGCATTATCAGTTCTTTAAACTTCTGCTGCAGAGAAGGTCAAATGTGAAAAGCTCGTTCTAAGAGTGAAATAAAACATGCCAAGAGTGAAGCTTTATGGGATGATTAACATTTTCCTATTCAGCCTTGCTGAGAGATCGCTCTTCCATCCCTTTATTAATGTGCAAGTCCTCTTTTGCAACCGAGTGATGCAGCCTGTTGTAATTTGGATAATAAAGAGAGTTGTTGTTGTTGTTTAATAAAAAGAATGGTAATTTATTGACACTTGGCCCCCACAATGCTGGCAGTGTAATGAAACCCAACAAACTAATTTCAGTGCTCCCCGTGCGCTCCATGCTAATTAAAAGCAGCAATCAATATGGGCGAGGCGTTGTCAACAATGGCATTAAAAGCCTGAGCTGTGGCCAAAGAGCTGCTGACGATTTGCAAGGATGAGGCAGATGGGCGGGAGGTGGAAAAGAAACCAAGAATTACGCAGGAGGCAGAAGCTGCAGCTTTGCTAGTGAGGCTTTTTTAAACTTCCATTTGAGTGTTTTATGGCTTTTCTCCTTTATTTTTAATATTTCATTCAATAAAATTTGTTTTCTCTACATGTTGATTATTAAGGCTCTGATTTAAAAAGAAACTTCCTAAGTCAAGGCATTAAAATTTACTAGTGGGTCACACAAAAAGGAGTTTTCCTGAATGCAAACCCTCCTGTGATTGTTGTTTCCTCTCACACTGGAGGTAAAATCCCATTGCTCTTTCTGGGATCAGATTTCCTTGTTTCAGATGTCCCACAATTAACTTGTAGAAAGTTTCTTGCAGAATTCAGGTTGGTGTGATGATCAGTTCCCTGCTCACCATCCCAGAATCCTGCTCAGGAATTTAAGCAGCCACCTCACTTTCCTCCCGCTTTCTAAAATCAAAAATACCCAGTTTATCTTCCCTTCCACGGATCACCGTAAAAATCATGGACACAATAAAGATCTTTCAAAAACAGCAGAAAGTGTGAACGTTTTGGGCATTTTTATGTGAGTTTTTTACGTGAGTTTTATTTCCCAGTTTTATATATAAATATATTTATGTGAATGTTCCTCGCAGCCCTCAGAGGCAGGCAGATTACTTACTGAAATCTAGGAGCTGCAGTGCAACACAAACAAGCTGCTGTATTTCAGGTATTGCCAAAATCCCCCTTGCTAAATGATTTCTCAACTCTCATCCATTTCGTTACCCTTTGGGTGCTGGATGGACTTTACAGTTTATTCCCTGAAATTCAGCCTGCAGGCTCATAGAGGCTGTTTCAGATGAGGGCGAAATCAATTCTGACAAGAAGAGGCTCCTCTGGAGTGTGTTTTGACGGTGATCAGCATGTGGAGAGACAAAATCAGGGTGATTTCAGCTTCAGCAGCTCACCTGATTGGAATTTTGTTAATTAACGGGCAGTGTTGGGGTGTTCTTTTTGGAATTGTTGAGTTCTATGACTAAACTGTGCAGGTTCTCATTCTGTGTCTCTGTGGGTTTCAGTGTGTGCACAAACCCTACGGATGTAGGAAAAGCAGGACAGAAAGCCCAGATGTGTGAGTGGCTCTTTGGGAAGACACCCCTGTGGCTTTTATGGTGTTACATCAGGGAAAACAGATCCTGCCTGACCAGTTTTGGAGAGGAGATGGAATTACCATCCATCCTCCTTCCAACCAAGGCTCCAAATAACACCAGGCTGGGGGAAGAGAAAGAGCAGGAGAAGGGGAGAGCAGGGAGCAGATGCAGTCTCAGGGAATGATCAGAAAGCTGAGGACAGCCTGGTTCCAAACTGGGGCTTGTGCAGCTGGACCACAACATCTGGGCATTTTACAGTGGCCGGGAAATGAGTCCCTGTTCAGTGAATCCCTGAATGAATTCCCCAGGGATTGTGCCGTTCATCGCTGTGTTTGCAGAGCTGCCTTGCACAACCCACAGTTGGAAATAAAAGGCTGCTGGGACAATTTTATTTCTGCTTATAAATCCCAATCTGGAGCCTCAGATGGTGTAAACATGGATGTGTCTGTTGGGGTCAGTGCAATCAGACCAAGGCAGGGATGCAGTTGAGAACCCAACTTATTTTTAACATTTTTCTGCCCTTCACAATGACCTGACCATGACAAAACTTCACTTCTCCACACAGAGTTTTGCCTTCCTCTTCCAGCTGGGAACTTTTGTGCCATCCTACAGAGTGGAAAAATAAAAAATAGTGTTGAATATGAGCCAGTGGGATCCTCAGTGCTTCAATAATCACAGGACTGAGTCTGGACAGAAAGAGTGGCATTAACAGCCCCACGATTTGCAATCCAGGCAATTCCTCCTGCTCCATTTGCAGATTGCAAATGGAATTATGGTTAATGGAATAAATGCAATTCCACTCAAGGACAGAAAGAAGGAAATAGGTAAATTGTTTCAGGAGGAGCTGACCTCTGACACACACATTTCCCTCTCAGCAAAATGTTTGCTTGAAACATAAACTTTATGGTTCAGTGGCTTCCAAACAAATTGTTTGGATTTCCAAACAAATTCTTCCTGTTGTGTATCAGTTAAAAGAGAAGTTACACTTGAAGGGGTTTTAACAGACTGGATAAAGCTGTAAAAGATTTTGAAATCATTCGCTTAGAGGAATCATGATTTCAAATTATTTTGAAATCTTCATGCTTAGAGAAGTCATGATTTCAAATATTTGCTTTAAATGCCTTGAAAAGAGAAATCCAAAACTATTTGATCTGAATTACCCTTCTCCAAAATCCCAGAAGAAATCACTACTAAAGCTGGAACCTCTACAGAATTTCTTTCTCATGAGAGTTCTCATGAATCTGGATGTATTTTGATAGCAGAATCCAACCTCCACAAGCACAACTTTCTTCCTTAATATCAGTTAGTTTATCCATGAAAATGCCAGTGATAAAAAACAGCTTCTAAAATGAAATTTATTTCTGTAATGGTTACTGCATGAATTATAAATCCTGTGTGCTGAGGAAAGGAAATGAGGCTGAAGAGAACAATTTTGAAGCCTCCACTCCTGCTGCTCATTACAGTCATTTAAAATGGATTTTTCTGCATCTGAGAATGTTTCAAAGATTGTTTTGGTTGCCATTGAACTCCACAGAGAATAAATTCTCTGCTTTTGTTAAGGGATTCTATGCATTCTAATAAAGGGTTGACTCTAGAACCAAGTAAATATTTATGTGCAAAGTGCTATTCCAACTTTCTATAGAGTGATAAAAAATTGCTCTGGAATATGAATTTACCAGAGATTTTACTTTTTTCCCTTACATTTTCTAGCTCTGAAGTACTCCAATAATCACAAAACACCTCAACAACTTCACACTACTTAACAGAGCAATTTCTTTGTGACCTTTTGAACGCTGACTTTGGCTTTATGGTCTGTCCAGCAGCACTTCCAAGTTTTCCCAAATCCTGCTGCCAGCTTTCCTGGGATGTCATGGCAGGGTCACCTGAGTGAGCTCTGCAATATTTGAGGGGATAAAGGAGGAAAACAGAACAATCTTAGAGAGGAGCAATCATGGAGAGGGAAGAAGAATTCTTATTTTTAATGCCCAAATCGTGTGAATCCATGAATTATTCACACTACAGATAATTCCTGCTAATGATTAAAGTTGTTTCACATCAGGGCTCGAGTTCACTCCTCTCTACCCCTGCCTTGATTGTGCTGCTGTTAAACCTTGAGGCAAATTGGCAGATCAGTCATTGCTTCTCAGATAAACTCAACTCATCCTGAGGATTTCAACAAACACCAATTCCTTCAGTTTGGTGAGTGCTCCAGAGGGGTTTCTCTCATTCTAACAAATCACCCCCTTCCTGCCCTCAGTTCTGGATAAATGATCATTAAACTCTGATAAAAATGAAGCTGTTCTTGCCTGTCAGCCTCTGGATGGAGCCATGAACAGTGAGACGAGGTCACAATTCAGAAGTTGTTGCTCGTTTGTGTGGTTTGACTGATCAAAGATTGCTTTCAGGGTATGAACGTATGGAAATGTATTCTGAAGGCAAAAGAACATTCATTTCCTTTTTTATATCACAAACTTTTACACTAGAAATAATTTCCTTAAATTGTCAAAATTCTTCTAAGGAGAAATCCCTGTTTCGCTCATAAATGGCTTAAAACATCCCCAGTCTACAAGATTTGTATTGTTTAATATTGATGATTCTTATGTTCATACTTAATTGCACACAAAACATTCAAAGCACTGTAAATTCCTTCATGAAAACCACAGATTATCCTGGTTACAGATGGAAGGGTAGGAGAGTATCTCCAGCAGAACATAGCTCAGTGTGATCCCCATCTCTTGTCCCTTTTTTAATACCAGTATCTCTCTGTTGACTTCTGTGGAATTATTCCAGGGTTAATCCAAAGCAAACGAAATTACCCCTGGGCCTGCTGTTTTTACACTGATTTTAAATGAATGGGCAGTTCTCAAAGTAGCATGGTCTCTTCTAAATATTCAACCTCTCCTTCATCACTTTTGATCCCCGTGATTTTATTGGTATTAAATTGGAGCTCAAAGCGTTGTTTGAAAACTTTGTCAAATGCAACCCCATTGATTTGGTTTAACAGCACTGAGCTAGACCTCAATATCTTCACCCAAGATTTGGCTCCCTGTGCTTGTGTTACATCATCTGTTTCAAATCTTTGATAAAAATAGTTCCATTTGATTATTTTCAGTGAAATACAAATCCAGTAGGAATGCCCAGTAAGGAATTCCTACCATTTTTCATTCATTCAAATATTAACTTCAAATTTACTTTAACAAAACTCCAAATGCTTTAAGCTCCACAAGGAGAAAATCAGGGTCTAATGGATTAAACACTTGGCAAAAAATGGTGTTGTTTAAAAATACCAAAGCAGTTTTTTAATCAGGGTGTCAGCAACGAGCCTGGAGCCTGCAGAGCTCAATCCTGCGTGTACTGAGGGTGGCAAAATCCTGTCTGTACTGAGCGTGGAAAAATCCCTGTTCTGAACACTCCTTGCCTTTCATCCTCTGTTGGGTTTGGTAGCTGAGGATGAAATCAGCAGCAGCCTCACAGATTTCCCAGCTGGTTGCATTACAAGATTGCCAAATTGCATAAATCGCTTTCACTTGTCAGAAATATAATCCTAAAAGAAGCTGAGATCTGAGAGAGCTCAGAGGTGGGTGGTTTTTCTGGTTTGTTTGAACAGAATTGTCCTTTTTTTTTTCTGTGATTGTTGACCAAAGGTCAGTCATTTTTTCTTCACATTTTTTATTTAAATGCTTCAGCACCAGCATCTAAAAATGGATCTCAAGACACAAGGTGTCTGAAGAAGAGCAAAGATGTTTTTCACATGGTGTTTCCCATAAAAAATTTTCATGGCTAGACCAGTTTGTTTAGGAGGAAACTCCATCCACTTTAACCACCAGTGAATTTGTGTGTCACAGACATGCCTGGAACAGGGAAGGGAGAGATGCAACAGGAAAATTTGAGGTTATGCACAGAGAAACAGCTGGTGATGTTCACACACTACACTGAAATATTTAAGAAGAACCAGCAAGAAGTCTGTATTTAAAGAGGAGCTGCTGTGCTTGAAAGGTTACCTGGTTGATCTAATAAAAGATGCTTCTCCCTGCAAATCACACCTCTCTTTTATCCTTGTGTTTCAATGCCTTCATCAACACAACTGCAACTTGCATATGAATGGGATCATAAAAATATATGAGCTTAATCCACGTCTTAAAAATCAGTTCTGTTCTTAAGCAGTGCTCTTCAGCCCTTCATTAAAACTTGTGCCACCACCACAAGTTTGAATCACCTGTTGGGACCTCTATAATCTGTGTGCAGTTGAAAACAGAGTGATTAGTTTCACACTCAGAATATAATCTGCTTTTATTTTCCAGATATTTAATCAGTACTTTGGGGATTTTTGAAATTTCAGCAAAATTTTCCTTTCTTTCTTGTCAGATCCTGCTGCATAACAAAATTAAGTGAAGTCCTTCTTCTACCACTCTGTGAAATGCCCCCTTTTATCTTTTCATTTTTACAGATCTTCACCAAATTATTTACTCTCCACGGGGACAAACAAGAGTGGACCAGAATTAATTTGTTGGGCTAGCCTGGTTCCACAGAGGATTAAAGCTGAAATTTTAGACCTGCTTGGTTCATTTTCACTGCTGAACAGATTATGCCTCATTAAAGATCATCAGCTCTCTTGCATTTGCTCGCTGTCCCTTGTGTAACACCAGGAGCTCAGAGTGTCAAAGTCAGCTGGGATGGGAAGGGATCCAGGTGCTTCCCAACCAGAGCCACACACACAATCCCAGCTGAGTTTGTGCTCTGCTTTTGGCTGGAAGAGTTCATTTTCTTCTCAGAGGCTTGTACAGGTTTGGATTTGTGCTGGAAACAGGGTGGGAAGCACAGGGAATGTTTGGTCATTGCTGAGCAGGGCTTGCACGGAGCCAGGACTTTTCTGCTCCACCAAGGAGGCTGGGGGTGCACGAGGACTTGGGAGGGGACACAGCTGGGACAGCTGACCCCAAGTGAGCCCAGGATAGCCCAGACTGGCATCATGCCTTCATGGGGAAGGAGGAGAAGGGGACTGAGGGCATTTGTCTTCCCAAGCCACCATCACACGATGGAGCCCGGATTTCCTGAGGATAACTGAACATTCCCTGCCCGTGGGAAGGGGGGAATGGATTCCTTTTGTTTGCATCACCTGTTAAACTGTCTCTCTCCACCCATGGGTTTTCTCACTTCCACCGTTCCAGTTCTCTCCCGTCTCACCAGGGGCAGTGAGGGAGTGCCCGTGTGGGGCTGGGCTCCCACCTGGGATCAAACTGCAACAGCTTGGTTGGATTTTGCCTCTCTGTGGCTCTCAGCCCAAGGATATATCCATTAATATACTTTTCCATGAACATTTTAAATGGGCTTCATCCTGTAAAAGTACAGATAAAACATAATTCCAGGTATAAATGGACTCTCCATTGGTTTTCCTTCTTTTGCTACGACACAACTTCTTCACCTTGCTGTCAGCAATAACCTGGCGAGAGCTGGGGATTTACATCAAACCAGATTAGTTTACATCCAGCGATTCCTTGTCCCTGTGTTTTGCATTCCCAAAAGTATCAAATTCCGGTTTCAGTTCAGTTTTCCTGTTATTTGTCCCTCTAGCAGCTGAGCTGTGTCCCTTGGGATGGTGTTCCCAGGAGGATGCTGCTGCCTTGGGCTCTGCTGCCATCTAGCCAGATTCCATCCCAGTTCCCAGCTTCCATCCCAGTTCCCAGCTTCCATCCCAACTCCCAGCTTCCACCCCAACTCCCAGCTTCCATCCCAATTCCCAGCTCCCATCCCAATTCCCATCTTCCATCCCAACTCCCAGCTCCCATCCCAGTTCCCAGCTCCATCCCTTCCCGGGGACCCGGGTGGATGCTCTTGGGGCTGGGGTGGCCCCTGTGAGTGTGAGGGAACAGGAGAGGTCCTTTGTCACTGCCCCGGAGGGGGTGGCAGTGGTTTTTTGGCTGCTCAGGCTCCAGTTCTCAGCAGGGAGGGCTGAGTGTTGTGCTCAGCACTTGTTCCATTTCCAAATGTGCCTTTCAAACCCCGGCACCTCAGCGCCGGCAGAGCTCGGTGCTGCAATTTGGGTTCTTTTCACCTGAACGTCGACAGTTTATCAGCACTCAGAGGGAAATCATTCAATCTGTTGGCTGAGAAGGCGCTGGAAAAGCACAGCAAGGCTTTAAAATCCCAAACAAACCAACCCCAAACAACAGCACAAACACCTTTAAGGAGACTGCAGGTGCAAAGCTCCTTTACAGAGCTGCTGCTCCCTTCTCACAGAGCAGATCTTCAAGTGGCAGGTCCCCAAAGTGTTCTGCCAGGAGGGCAGCAATAAAGAGAGACGAGCTCAGAAAAACACCCTCACTGAAAAGTGAGGAAAGAATATCCATGGAAATATAGAATAGAAAGCAATCACACATCTGGGTGTGCTTTTAAATGAAACATTCATTTTAAAGGTTTATTTAAAAGCACTCTCAGCCCTCCAGGAGTGTGTTCATTCACTGTTCCACATCTTTAGCAGAGCAGCCAGTGGGGAAAGGAGTGGAAGAAGATGTTGTGTCTGGAAAAGTCCCCCAGTTTAACTGCAGCAATCTATGCCAAACACGTAGGACTAAAGAAAGCTTCAAATCCACCAGCAGCTCTTTTACATCCTTCTCCCTCCCATCCCTTCAGGCTCAGTGGTGGGGTTTGCCTCGAGCCCTGGGTTTGGATCCCATGGGATTGGTTCCTCAGTGGGAGCTCAAAATCATCTCTTAAAAGCTTCACTGCTGTGGCCAGGGTGATGCTGGACCCTGCCACCAGCCAGGGGAGAGGAGGGGACACTGAATCTGATCCTGATGATGCCTTTATCCCTTGACTGTGTCTGGCTTTTAATTTTAGAACCCAGGAAAAGGCAGCACTGAGAGCACCAAGGGTCTCCAGTTCCTCTGCTGACCCCCAGCTCTGCCTTCAGGGATTCTTGTTCAGGAAAGCCACCTGGGAGTTTAATTTGATAAGTGATGCTGCTGTGCTCTGTGCTTCCCTTCAGGCTGTCCTTTCGTACTATCTCTGTTCTCCTCGTATTTTCTCTCCCATTTCTCAGCACGTTCTCACCCAATACCTCAAACTCCCAGAGTGTGGCAAAGGGAAATAAACAACAAAAATTCGGCCACGACGATTGTCTCTATTTTATTCTCCCCCTATAAAGCCGTCACTCACCTTTTGTACCAAGGAGAACATTCCTGTGCATCCGAGATGGATTTGGGGCAAGAAAACACCTGGATTTCCACTAGAGGGTGACGTTGTAAAGCTCAAATGGGATGAGAGAATTCCCAGGGCAGGGAGAGAGGCCGGGACAGGGTCGGGATGGGGCTGGAGGAGGGAAATGCTGGTTTTTGGGGGGTTCAGAACGTTTCTCACCCTCCTCCCGGCACCCTCAGAGGGGAACAGAGTGGCTCAGCAGAATTAAGGTTGTTCTCATCTTCTTGGTGAATCAGAAGATAATCAGGAAAAAAAAAATCTGTGTATTGTTTCCTTTAAAATCTAGTTTATTAAGGGGAAAAGCAATTCATCCCACCAGAATCTGTCAGCTGTTGTCCTGATCTTATAAATAATTTGGGGTTTGGACAGTTTTGCTGCCTGCTTTAATTTGGAGGGCTGAGGTATTTTCATCCTTGAGAATTTGTACAGCAGCAACACTTAAACACTGGGAGAAATAGATGGGGATAAATATTTAATTATTATTTAGATGAAGCCGAAACAACAACAAACCCACCCTTTTTTAATCAGGATCATTAAGCGGAGTTTGCACAAAGGTTTTTCTTTCATGTAAATGAAAGCAAGATTTAGAAAGTTTAAGCCTGAGCTGACAGCTGAGTTTGTGTACACAGGCCTTGCAAAAAGAAACTTTATGAAAATTTCATGAAGGTCTCACACTTTGTTTCACACTTCGGATGAAAACACAAAACATTTTCATTTTACATAAATTCTTCATTTTGTTGAAATATAATTCATTCTTCTACGCCTTGCCACGAGCTCTGATAGCACAAACCCTTTTTCCACGCGATTTTCTGCCACTGCATTATGCATTTCTGAATTTCCACTGCTATTGTAGTCACTCTTTAAGAGAAACACAGCAAAAAAATTTATTTGTAGCAAATACACATCCAACAGGCTCTATAAACACCAGAAAATCACATCCTTCAGCTGAGTCTGCAGCTGCTTCCTACAGTGGATTGTTGTCAGCAGAGAAAAATTCTAAAAGTTACTGAGACACTACTAAGAAATAGAGAAAAATTCTGAAAGTTACTGAGACACTGTGCTAAGAATCAATCCTTTTGTCTTGCTTGCCATTTTAAGAGAAATAATTTTCTCTTAAAATTTTGAGCTTCACAAATCACGGACTCCCAAGTGTCTCTGTTGAAATATCTGACAATTGCACAGGAAAATTGGGTCCAGTCCTTCTGTAGGGAGACCCTTCCTTCCCTGATGTCACAGCAATGAAATCAGGCAGAGCAGGACAAATATTCCAAGAATCCAAGAGGTCTCTCGTTCTCACCTTGCAAATTCTCTGTTCTGTCTCTCTTGCTTTGGGTGTAAAGTCAGTGTGAGGGTGGAGGGAGGAGTAATTACAAGTTTGGTTACAGCTCCTCATTTCCCTCACAGCAGCTCCAGGCACAGCATGGAGATACCTGAGGGGACAGATTTGGGCTGAAATTGTTCTTTTCCTGGCTGTAATTCTCCTGCTTGTGCTCCCTGTTCCTAACAATGGGGTTGTGTTGGTGGTGCAGTAGATCCAGCTCTGCTAAAAGTGTGTTTGTGTGGGTTCACACAGGAAATATCACAGGATTCCAGAATATTTTGAGCTGCAAGGGACCTCAAAATCATCTCATTGCAGGTCCTGCCATGGACAAGAACACCTCCCACTGTCCCAGGGTGCTCAGAACTCAACCCAGCCTGGCCTTGGGCACTGCCAGGGATCCAGGGGCAGCCACAGCTTCTCTGGGCATCCTGTGCCAGGGTCCCATCAACCTCACAGGGAGCAATTCCTTCCCAATATCCAATCTAAACCTTCCCTGTTTCAGTTTGAAGCCATTCCCTCTGTTCCTGTCACTACAAGCTCTCATAAACACCCTCCCACCCCTGTCACTGTGGCCATTGCTGATCCCCCACCTCGCCTCTCATGTCTTGGTGCAAATAAATATAACAAAACCTTTGCTCCTGCCAGCCTCTCCAAACATCCTCCATCTCCTGAAAACTCAGTTTCCTCTGCTCCAAGGAATTCCCAGCCCTGCAGGAGGATCAGGATCTCAGGGAGATCATTGGAGAATTTACCGACCAAATCCCCCTCTGTAGAATTTGCAGGTGGGGCTGGGACGGTCGGGACAGACGAGAGAGCTCTGCAGTCGGGTCTGAGAGCGTGAGGTTCATTGTGAAAGGACATGGGTGGAGGAGAGCTGCTGGGGGCTGCCAGACACAGCCTGGAGCAGGGCAGAGGAGGAAGAGAGCAAGAGAGGAGAGAAGAGAGAGGAGAAGAGGGAGCTTGTTGTTTACAATCCCATAAATCATCTTCTGTGCTGAATATTCTCATTTTCATTCACCAATCTTGAACAAACTACAAATCTTATACCATTTGCATCCAGCCTATGAGAACTATTGCATTCCCATCCAGTGTTCTATTTGAAACCCTAAAAGCTGCTTTTTGGAGCCTCTGCCAGGTTGGTGGGGTCTGCTCTGAGCCTTGGGCCTGTCTGCAAGCAGAGGGGATTGTTTAATCCAAGGGGGATCACCTGCAGTGGCCATGCCATTGTTTTCCAGTTGTTCAGGAGCTGGGGTTTGGGATCTCAAAGCTTGTCTTCATTTCAATCTCGCTCAGAGTTTCTACATTCCCAGCATCTATTGCCAGGTAATCACATTGATAAGGCTTTCCTATTTCATCTGCCCCAACATCCCTCCCTTTAAATCCTCTCTGGTTTCTCAGTGCTGTCCAACACACTGCTTGTGTGTCAGCCTTCCTCTCCTCATCTCTGCCTGCTGTTAACTTCTATTTAAAATCTATTCTGGTCCAAAATTGATTCCAGATCATTTTTGACTCAAGAGACAAAAGTTATCCAGCCTCAGTCAGGTTCTCAGAGTCTCTTTGCACTTCCACCTCCACAAGTGGGTGACCAGACCTTGGTGCTGCCTTCTTCTAAAGACTTTTTTCCTCCTCATCCTCAACCCTGACATCTCCCTGACAGTCAAAACCAGAGGATAATTAAATCCTCCACCCTCAGCTCTCAGGCAACCTGAGGTCTCATCAGCACCTGGGGCTGATTTTAGAATCTGATTTTTTTTCTCTGATTTAGAAGAGAAAAAAGCCTCAGGAGGGATGGAGCAGCAGAGCTGGGGTGGCTCTGGGATTGTTCCCACGTTCTGCTGCTTTGTCCATTTAACTTTTCATCTGTGGCTATTCTGTCAGCACCAGAGGATGGTTTTAAATTGCTTTCTCAAACATATATGGCAACACCATAGCAACTTCTCAACACAGCAAACCCTTTCCTTCAGTAATTATTACCCTAATTAACTCTCAAATGTTAGCAATGCTCAATCTGCTGATTAAATTCCAATTGAATTTTGTTACTCACCAGAATTAGACCGGTGAAGGCAGTCTCTAAATTAAGATCTATTTAATTGTTCTTCCCTGAATGCTCCTACAGAGAAATGTATGTATTTGTATTTCCAGTCATTTATGAGCTCTGCCACACAATTCCTTACGTCAGGAGCTCACAGGGTGAAGCATGAAGACAACACTGACTGTGCAATGGCTCTAAAAACTTCAGCATTTGCAGAAATCTCTCTTCTTTTTTCCCCCCTATTTTTTTTTCAGGTATCTCTTCCATCAGATTCCAGCAACACAATTCATTTCTGTGCACTCTTTGTTGCCCTCCTAGGTTTGACTTCTCCATGTTTATAATCCACAACTGACAAGATACGGTGTTTAAATCTCCTATATTCTTTGCAGGAGAATTTTATTTTCCTTTCTTTATTTTCCTGTTTGATCTAAGATTTTGCAAGCAGAGAGCCCTGCACTGCTAGTTAATATGGGATGGGAGATGTCATCCACCTGAGCTTTTCTGCTGTTTGTCCCATCCTCTCTCTGCCCTCAGCTCTGAAAATCCTAAGGCATCAAAACAGCTCCAAGTCCATCAGAGCTGACAGTGAGTTCTGCCTTTGTAACAACCAAGCCAGGATTATGAACAGCCCCTGGAATTGTCTTGCCTGTTCTCTCCGCCTCTTTCCCTCAGCTAACAAACTGTGGACTTGAAATGACTGGTCTTACTGCTGTTTGCTCTCTCCTCTCTTTCAGTGACTCCAGGCAGGTGATTCAAGGCAATTATGCTTTATTACATCCATTTATCCTGAATACTTACCTGTCATTTTGGGGCCTCTATCTGCTCAATCACTCTCACGGGTACAAAAAGCCCCAGTGTAGAGATGTCTTCTCTGGAGTCCTGTCACAGCCTGAGAGCATCATTTATCTCTGGGACCATTAAGTGAAATCCTCTTGCACAGCAGCTCAAATTCAAATGGAGATTTCAACAGTGCAGTGTGACAACAGCACACCAAGGCCATTCGGGCTGCTTTGGGCTGCTCTGGAAGCACAAACAGGGCTCAAAACTGAATCCTGGGGGAAAATGGGGTTCCTCCAGGCCAGCAGAATCAGGACAACACAAAGCACAGGAGGCAGGTGAAGGTGGGTTGAGTTTCAGGGCAGCTCCTGGATGTTCAAGCCTTTTTCTGGTTTTGTGCCTGTGTCCCAGGCAGTTTGGCAGGGAGGGCCTCTCCTGACTATTTTCAAACTCAAATGTGGTTGAAAGTGCATGGAATTAGGGATCTTCTGGATTCTGATAGCAAAGTTTGTGCCATCAGCCTGGCTGTGGGCTCCCTTCTCACACCCTGGATGATCCAATTCCCTCTGCTCTTACCTGGGTCACATCAGGGAAGGGTTTCCCTCACCACCACAGATGTATTTACTGATTTATTGTCATTTCTGTGGTAAATGTGCTCTGCTTGGCTGGGCACAGATGAAAAGTGGTGCTCATGGAGCAATGATGTCACTGGGTTAGAGGAAAGAAGAATAAGGATTGGGTCAGGCTCCTAACAAGGGCTCAGTGCTGGAATTGCAAATGGGCAGGGCCAAAGGAGGCTGATATTCCTCCCACTTTGCAAATCTGGGCTGCTGACCTTCTCTCTGATTTCTGCTTCACGTCTCCTCAGGAAAAGTTGTTCGTTTAAAAAATTTATAATCACATCTTTCTCCAAAAAAAAAAACCAAAAAAAAACCCCAAAAAAACCCCACAGTACCAGGCATTTAAAATGTGCTTTTCACTCAACTTAAATGTTACAGCAGAAACATTCTCATGTGTCACGATTGTAAAATGAAGAGAAAAATGTCAAGGCGAAGTCACTGCTGTCATTTATCTGGCTCTGGGCTGAGAGGTGCCAGCAATGGGCTGGAATGTCCCTGTTCCACAGTGACAGCACAAAGTTATTGTGTCCCTGGGATATGGAAGACACCTGGCAGCAAACACCTGTCATGGCCAGGATTAACAGTTTGCCACCTGTGTGACACCTCAGAGGGATCAGTGGCTGATGATAAAACACTCTGGAGTTAAATCCAGCTGGTGTTAATGTGAGAAATAGGAATTTGTTGGCTTCCTACCCAGCACTTCCACCCTGGCTGAAGGAATCTGTCCTTCTGGGTTGTGCTTTGGTGAAATTGCTGAGGACACTGCGTTCAAACCTCTCTCAGAAACTCTTTTCCCCTCTCTTTCTGCAAGGGGGGCTTTGCCTGTGGGTGGCCTGCAGATCTCACCACAATTATTCACATATTTGCAGCTGCTTAATTTATTAATACCAAACCTGTACGCTGAGGATGAACTGAGTGCTCCTCAGAAAGGACAAAGCTCTTGACCTGCTTGCCAAAAACAAACGTCCACTTGTTTTGCCTGAAATTCCGAGTCCTGACATTTGCTTCCCTTTGGAAGCTCAGCTGAGACTGAAGCTCCAGACGTTGCATTTTTAACGCCTTCAGTTTGTTTGGACCTTGTTTAACCCCGAGACCTCCTTTCTCTCTGAGATATTGATTCAACATGATGAGTGCACTCCACAGGAAGGAGGGATCAGCCAGCAAAGCTCCTGAGCTGGCAGAATCCAGCAGCTCCAGGGAAGAGCTCCCACTTTTGTTTTCCAGGAGGGATGTAAATATAAGCTTTGCATCACAGCTTTCTTAGGATTAAACACCTGGAAAACGTCCTACATCCTCAAAGGAGCAACACATCAGCTCTTTTTGGAAGGTATCAGCTCCTAAAGCCGTGATGTTTAAAGTGTATGGAGCTGTGGTTTGAAAGGTTCAGGGTTTTTTTCAGTTCAGTGATTTGTGGCTCTGTTTTGTTGAGTTCTGCTGTGAATGAGCATTCTAAAACAGCAGTGAGACAGATAAGGGACTTTCAGTGGCTGAATAAAAAGGTTTGCCTTAACTGCAGCATAACTGGGCTTCTGGGGAGGAGGAAAAAAAGAGAGAGTGGGGGAAAAGAAAGCCAGAAATGTAAGAGCAGTTGAAAAACTACATGCAAACACCCCAGGCATGAAGGTCTGACATCTCAGCCTCACAGATCTTGGGTGAATGGGGACCTGATAAAAAAATAGATACTTGAAGTATCCTGAATTTAATAAAAGCACAGATAAAGATTCCAGGTAAAAACCCATCCCAGTGCAAAGGCACGTGTGTGTGTTTGTGATTTCTGTGCTCCAGAACAAAGGTGGGGTTTAATTCCACCCCAGGGAGGGAGGCACTGCCCACGTTTAACACCACAGCCAGAGTGGGTTTGTTTGTTTTGTGGGTTTGTTTCCCCTCCAATTTCCTTTGTTCCCTTCCAATTCCCCATGTTTTTGTAGTTGCTCTGTCTTAGCACAGCTCTCACAACTCATTCTGGCAGAAACTCTCAGAGAGCAGCGCTCCTCCCTGACCGAGCAAAAACATCTCTGTAGCACAAGACCCAGAACACCACTGAGGCGTCCCAGGCAGTGCTGAAAGCAAATCTTTCTCTTTACAGAGGCCCTGGGAAGGTTTCCACCCTGCTCAGGGCACAGCCTGAGCTTCTGCAGGCAGCACAGGGCTGCTGTGCCAAGGAGGAGCATCTCACTCGGGTCCCTGCTCCTTCCTGCAGCCGCCTCCACACAGCCCCAGCTCCTTCCCTGTGCTCCTCCAAGAGCCAGCTCGGGTCCTTCACTCGAAGGTTTTAATTTATGGGGTAAACAAAACTTCACCCAAGCAGATAAATCAGGACTGGTGTCTGCAGAGAGTGTGTCATTAACTCCAGGCTCTTTGGAGGATGTGACCAGAGCTGGCTCTGACTGAAGAGAACAGAGCGTGCTTGGCTGCGCCTCGAGCTGAATCCCACAAGAGTAAAACCTTGTTCTTGGAACATTTGGGCCTGGGAGATGTTTCAGCAAAGATGCTGATGCTGGATGAGGCAGATCAGGCTCCAGAAGGTTGAGCTGTTTCTCTCCAAAGAGAGAGGCCAGCTCTCTACTCAACCCACTGACACTTTCTCTGAGTCATTTTCTGTTCCTGGCTAATGACTCCGCTAATTGGAATCATTTTTTTTTTCAGTGCTTTTCCCTACTCAAGCTCAGACTTTGAAAAGTTCACAGAATGCTCCACATTTTTCCTACATTATAAACCTAATCTAATCTCTTTTTTATATTGACTCATGGACCCTCCAGGAAATCTGTCTTGTTGGCCCAGAATTGTCACTCTTTGCCCATTCCACGACCAGTTTAGCTCAGGGCTGCAATATCTGCACAGCTCCATGTGTGTGTTCTAAACTTTGACTCCTACAAGCAAGCAAGTCCCATTTTTCAGGTGTGATTGTTCTGAAACTGGCAATGTAATCTCAATGACTTTGAAGAGAAGATAAAAATATTGAAACCATGGCAACCTCCAAAATTCCAAGCTGATGCCCAACTTTGTTCTTTTGAGAAATGCAACCTGTTCACGGTGCACAAGTGAACCTCAGGCAGATGCAGTCCATGAGTGGAGGAACTGGCTCATATCGAACTGGTAAATCCAGTAAACTCTGCTCATCTTCCCAGCTAAAAGTGATTTCAAAGACAGCCTGTTCTCCTCCAGTCACACCTTTTCTAGATCCAGCATCACCACAACTTCCTTTCCTTTCCAGGAGTCTTCCAGCCAGTTTTCACACTCTCTACTTTTTTATGGGTGTACCTAAGTATAAAGATCCTGTCACTAATTTAGTGGCTCTTCTTTTGTTAGGTTCTGCATGGTAAACCAGAAATATGAGTCTGGTTCAATATGATAATCATGTTTTTGGGCAGAGAACACAGTTTGCACATTCTTGGGTTCATAGGTTCAGCAGCACGAGGTAGATCAGAAACACTTCTGTGTGGTTCAAGTTTCATCTGCCAACCCTGCTCTCTTCAAAACGGTGAATTTCTAGGCATGAGGATGTCCCACAATTCACAAGTGTGAGAGATAAATAAATAAAATAAATCCACTAAAGGAGAAGGACAAGATCTGTTTCAGAAACACCAGCCTGTAAATAAAATTTAACTGAATATAAGTTGGTTTCTCTTGCTCCAGTGCTTCCTTTCTCCCTTTTTGGCACCAGGTGTAGTCTCTGACAGCAGCAGAGTGCATTAGTGTCATCTCACTGATGATGTTCAAGGAATAATTGCCACTGAATCAAGTGCTGAAATGAATCCCACATTAAATGCTCACATCCAAGGATGCCTCTTGATGGCTCCTGTCAAATACCCAGCAAGAGCCTGTCACTGGAAAGCCTACAGAGAAAGTGAGATATGGGCCTCCTTCCCACTCTCTGCTGGTTTTATTTGGGCCTTGAAATCAGTGTGTTTATAGTGGTGAATGCATCTTTTTGTTGAGTTTTTATCAAACCAGCTCAGTGTGGAACAAATCACACGTTGAAGGTTATGTGTGCAAGGCTGGCTCTTTAAGGAAGGGCTTTTCCACAGGAAATTTGTTCACCTCTGATTTTTCACATGATTTGAGTTTTCAAGGACAAGGGGATATCAGGGTCTTTAAGGAAAAACAATTCTAAAGTGAAAATAGAGTAATTAGGAGCCACGGGCTGTAGGACCAACAATTTTGCCGTAAAAATCTTCAAATAAAAAAAGCACAATTAATGATTCACACAAGAACTGTTCTCAAGTGCAGTTTTGGCATTGAATGAAAATTTCAAGAATGACAATTTTGGTCGAGAAATCCTCATGTGAGGAAAGGCTGCTGGCCTGGTTCCACATCAGCAGCAGGTAGGAATTCCAGAGCCTGGATCCAAACCAGGGGAGGGATGGATGGAGGGATGGATGGGGGATGGATAGATAGATGGATGGATGGATGGATGGATGGATGGGGGATGGATGGATGGATGGATGATGGATGGATGGATGGATGGATGGATGGATGGCTCCTTCTTTTTTTTTTTGTTACTTTTGTGTAACTTGGTCATCAAGGGACTCCTTTCTTGAAAATTGCTACCCCTTGAAAGTCCTGTGAATTTTGTTCAGATTCTGGTGTTTTATTCACATTTTGCTGTGGGTTTTATTCACATTCTGGTGTGAGTTTTATTCACATTCTGCTGTGTGTAGCTGGGTGCAGCATTTTAAGGCAGCTTGAGCTATGACTAAAGCCCCTTTCGATTTAAAAGAATGCAACCCACAGACTGCAAACAGGAGGAGGCAAAATTGGAAAAGGAGATCTCCAGACAGTTCTTTGAAAAATTTCTGGCTGAAGCCTTCCTTTACTTATTTCCTCCAGAACGATTTAATGGCGGTCGCTGGCAGAGATGTGATTGATGGACACTTGTTAAACTTGGCTGCTTATTAGAGATTTCTCAGACAATATATAATCCATAACATCATCATAAAGCATTCATTCTCCAAGCCAGAGCAGCTGAGGGTTCTGCCCATGAATACAAATGGAAAGTTCTGTCTGCTGGGAATTGAGCAGAACCTTGCAGCCAGGCAGCTCCCTTTAAATCCTGCTTGAGGAGAAGTTCTTTAGCAAATAGAACTTTACAATTTGCATAAAGCTGATTCAGTTACAATGGAAAGTCAGTTTTGGCTGAAAACCTCTGGCAAAATATTTTCTTAGAGTTATTGCTGTCTTCCCAGCCAGACTGATTTCATTTACAGTGTGATAAATTCTCTAAATTCTCTAGAGTTTTTTGCAATTTATCCCAAAAAAACTGAAACCAGAATCTGATCCTTTGTATTTAATTTTGAAAAGCAACCCAGAAATAAAAGATCCACTGGAAAACAATGTTGGTGCATTTTACTTGGGTTGCTAATGAGGTGAGATGGCTTTGTTAGAATGTCCATGGACAATGAAATCAAACACCTCCCACAGACCAGGGGCTGACAAGAAATGGACTTTGCATGTTGCTGTCAAAATTAGGTTTATCATTCTGGGATTGCTTAATGAATACCTAACAGGAGAACACAGGAAAAGTCAGAGAATGCAGTAAATAACAGAAGTTTGAAGGCTATAATGAGAATGTGAGCTTAGCTGTGGAGATGATTCTGCAGCACAGATTGCTGTCATGTTCTAATGAGATCATCCACGAGGAATCAAACACACCGGTACAAACAGCAAATAAGTCAATCAACACCAGGCAGAGAAGTTATGAAAACACTGTGTACTCAAACATATGCTGCTTCCAAATTAAATCATGTCTTCTGCTGCTTGACAAACACATGACAGAAGAAAAATGCCCAAGAGCAGAAGATGGATAAGACAGGAGCTTGGAAAATCAATAATTGTCCAAGATAATGGCTCTGCTTGAAGGTGAAATATCCACACAAACAGAAGGGGTATGAGTTGAAAATAATGACATGGGGTCCAAAAGTGGGCCTGGCTTGCCTGGCTGTGATATTTTGCTGCTGGGCTGCTGTGTCTGAACCCCTCTGGAAACTAAATCACACAGAATCAATGGGGTTGGATAATAAAATGGAACAGGGAAATAGAAGTGTTTGAAAAATGAGTGTGACACAAATATAGATGTTCTTACTTACAGGATCTGCTCCAGGTAAATAAATGACTGTGAGTGAAACTGCATGGTAAAAGCAGATTTCTTATAGGATGGGGTTTTTTTTTGTTAGGAAAGAATTCTTTATTTAGGAAAAAATCCTGCCCTGTGAGGGTGGGGAGGCCCTGGCACAGGGTGCCCAGAGAAGCTGTGGCTGCCCCTGGATCCCTGGAATTGTCCAAGGCCATGTTGGAGCACCCTGGGATAGAGGAAGGGGCAGGGAGTGGAATGAGATGATCTTTAACATTCCTTCCAACCCAAATTATTCAGTGTTTCTGTGAACGTGAAGCTGCATGATAATCGCTGAGAGCAGCACAAATAAATGGCAAGAACAACTATCAGCTATTCAGATAAAGGGTGCAATAATAAGGAATTAAGAACTGAATTAAAACCCAGAAACTGTGACAAAAGGAGCTGTGAACTGCGCTTTCCACATGCCAGCTATTTTTACACACCCGTTTTGAAAGGTTAATTTGAAATGTTTGGTTTCTGGAGCAGCGTGGCAGCACGATCATCTGTGCACTGTTGTGGTTTGACTCTTAAAAGCAGGAAATACTTGGTGAGCACCAAAGTAAATCAGCCACTTCTCACTGAACCACTGCTCAGCCCTCAGTTTACAGAATATTTAGACTCGGTGTAATCACTTGAGGGAAACATTGCTGATGTTTGCTCCGAGAAACGCAATTGAGGAGCTTAATGCTAAAAATTGTTCAACGAGTCTTGTGCCTGCATTTTATTCCAAATCACGAGTTGAGGGAGAATTTAATGAGGAGACAAATGCAGGGGAGCAGCCTGAAGTGTGTAACACAAACAGGACCTTGATTGAAAGCCCATTAGAGTGAGAGAAGTCTCTTCAGGGACTGTAATGGCTTTTAAATGAGCTTCGTATTGATTTTGCACTGGAGGTAAGGAAATTGTTCCTCCCAGAGCCTAAGGAGAAACAGGCTGAACCTTTTCCCTGCAAAAGGGCACTTTAAGGAAAACAAATCACCTTTCTTATTTAGTAGAGAAATCAGTGATAAAAGTTGTAGGGCAAATTCAGATTAATTCCATGAAAACTTTGGAACTGCTAAAAAGAACCCAGTTCCATGAGCAATTCTGTGGGAATATATTCTGAAAACCTGAAAAAACCTGATTCTCATTGAGTTACATAGCTGAGGTTTATTTTATCCCATACTCTTTCACAACCCCCCCTCTCCTGTGTGAATAGAAATAATAATGTTTGGTTTGTAGGTGATATTTATAAGGTGTTTGAGCTTCATTTAAACAGCAGCTCTCATCCAAAGGGTTCATTAGTTTAGTGCAGATCTCCTTTTTCTCCATTTATTCACATGGATGCTGATTATTTTTTTCCCCATTTATTCACATGGATTCTGATATTTTCACCAGAAAAAAGCCCTGCTGGAGTTTTGCAAGGAGCTGATTACATCGAGGCTCATAAACATAAATTGTGTGTCTGAATGTGGACGTGGAAATCCATAAACCTTAAACCTTCTGTTTGTGTTAACAGAGCTTTGCTGCCAATTTGCCATTTATAACAATGTAAGCACTGAGCCTAAAGGTTCCTATCTTTGAAACTGGGGAGAATTCTCAACTTCGTTTTTTTTTTTTGTTCTGTAGAAAAATGATCAATGGGCAATTCATGAACAACTGCAATAACCTTTGCCAAGTATTTATTGGAAGCTGCTTGCATTTTTAAGTCAAAAGAACAACTCCATACTTACATAATGGCCCAAGAGGACCATCCTGTAGTGGTTAGAAATCACTCTCTTCCAGCTGAATATTCACAATACATCATTCTTGTGAATGCACACTCTCACCCTGCTGAAGGAAACGCCAGCAGGTGCAAAGCCACATTTCTTCCTTCATTGTTTTGGTGCAGCGCTTTGGGGAAGATTTATCCCTTCCCTGGGGAGCTGGGGATGCCTTCAGAAGCTGTAAATACTTGACAAACAACGTGGGGAAGCTGCTGTGCTGCTAAAGCACCTGGGAGAAGGGTTCTGTGATTGAGATGCAGCTCTGACGTGCTGTGAAATCTGTTCTTTGTCACTTCTGCAGCTCGGAAGGTTCGCGCTGCTGTCACTGGAAGTTTAATAACACTTGAAGCACCGTGGCATTTTTATGTGTTGGTTAGAAGGTCCTGAGAAGCCTAAAAAATCACATTCAAACAAGGTAAAGAATGTGTTTTCTCGCATCAGTTATTAGAAGAATTTGTTCTGTACACAAATGCACGCAGTTTTGCAATGTTTGAAACCTTCCTCCAGATGTTTTGTGTTCTCTTCCCCTTTCCATTCAGGACACCTGCTGTGAAAACATCTTCATTTTTACAACAAGAAGAAATGTAGGCAAGGAATACATATCTGTGTTCCTTTGAGGGGACAGGGTGATGGAATTTTTCAGAGAAACCGCCTGCCATGTGGGTAATTAATTGCATTACTTACCTACGATCACTCTGGTTTGTTTGCTGTCCCTGACATCTTTAATGAGCACACCCAGTGACAGCTCTGAGAGCTTCCTCTGAGAAACCCACCCCAATCTGTTCAGCCCAAGTGCCACTCATGCCAGGCATGATGAGAACAGACTGGGCTTATGCAAGGCTTGGCCTCTCTCTGCTCTGCTGCCTCAGCCCAGGGCAGAGCTCTGGGGCTGGGCTGTCACCTCAGGGCTTCCCACGGGGCTGAGCCACCTGACAGAGCTGAGGAGAACTCTGGGCATTTGGAAAAAGCTCTTCCTGAAAAGGCGGTGCTGGGGGAAGGAGAACTCCCTGTCCTTCTCAGAGCCCACACACCCCAAACTCCTCCTGACAGCCCCGAGGAGCTGCCTGGGGTGTCCCCAGCTGGGAATGGGGCACAGCACCTGCCCTGGGAGCAGAGAGAGGTTCCATTCCTGCCCCTCTGGGATCCCACAGGGACCTCACCCCTCTCTGAGTGTGCAAGCAGAGAGAAAATGAAACATCCCATCCCAAAGGCTCGTGAGGGTGGCACCTCTCACAGCCTTTTGTCACCCTTCGGTCACAAAGCCCTGCACCTCATTCCCTTTGTATTTTCCCAGTGGTTTGGGGCTGTCACAAACACTGGGAATTGCTGTCACAGCAGGTTCCTCCACTCTGCAGTTCTGTTCCTGCTCGAAGCCCAGTTGTGTGGTATGACACAGCCCCAGAGTGCTCCTGCCTTCTGTGTTTGTTGTAAATTTTTAGGAAATCCCCAGAGCATCAGAGCTCTCATTTATTCCCGTGTCTCTGTAGATGACAGAGCAGCCAAAGACATCCAAGACAACCTTAAACAGATGCAGGTCTTCAAATCATCCAAAAAACAGCACACAACAATTCTAAGCTGAACTGAGCACAGCCCAAATTTCCCCCTGATGGGACAAACGATTCTCCCCCATTCCCATCCCCACGTGAGGATTGTTGTACGGGTGGGGTGTAAAATCACAGCTTCACCCACTGTGTAAAGCAACAAAACCAACCTGGCAGGGGCAAAAGAGGAGAGAACTGTGAATAATATCAGGGACAGCTGGGACCCAGCTTTGGTGATGCTTCAGCCGACCTCGGTCAAAGATGTGGCTCAGCTGTTCAGAGGATTCCAGCTGGGTCTCCTCTCTTTCCTGCAAGGAGTTTCCCTATTTAATTCCATTTTTCCTGGCATTTCATGACAAAGCTCTCCCCTTCAGAACCACAGCCCTCCCAGCACAGCTGGGCTACAACAACAGTGAGAGGGGAATAATGAGAGTTTTTACAAAGCAGCAAAATCAAAGGAATTTCTTTGGAATTTATGTTCTGGTGTCTCACAGGTCCTTCTGCAAATTAGTGCAATTTAAGGTGAAATTAATCTTTCCTAAATTCCCATCATGAGGGGCAATACAATCTCAGCTATGATACAATGAAATGTCCTTTGAGAAACATTAATTTAATGTACCAGGATCTGAGGATGGGCACGGAGGTCTGGAGATGGAGAGGAAATGTGGGAAGCTCATTATTCAGATCCTTCAGTCGTGTGAATCTGAAAATTAATTATAAAATTTCATTTTTGATTAACAAAGAAGAGCAAACTGTTTTAACATATGGTGCCAGATGTTATTGAAGGAAAAAAAAAAAAAAAAGAGAACTGAACTAAAGCTTCTTTTCTTTCTCCAAACATGTTATTCTTTTCTCCTGAATACTTAATTAATTCAGACAACAAATTAAAAAAAATTTTTTTAAAAGCATCTTTTGAAGAGACTCCCAGTCCAGGATGAAGCTGTCAATCTTCTCTGGAGGAGCAGGAAAATGCTCAGATCTGGATTCCTGAGCTGCACGGTTCCACAGCTGGAAATGAAACACGCAGAACAGAAGTGACTTCTTATCACTCAGATTCTTGGAGTGAGTCCAAACGAGATCTTTGCTCAAAGCTAAAACTCCTTTCTCATTCCTTTTTTTTTTCCCCAGCAAATTTGGCAACAGCAACTTTTGATTTGAACCAAGAAAACTTTCCCCAGAATAGAGTTTTGTTTTACATCTCTTGGTGAATAATAAGCAATGTTACCTTTAAAGGCATGGACTTGTTCTGCAGTGAGTTTTGCTGTTTTTATGAATTTCTCATGGGTTCACTGCCTGTTGCTCTGGCCATTGGCAGGTTTACATTTGGTCCAGAGCAATTCCTACCTAAAAGGAAGCAGCAGGGAAAGAGAGAAGAAATGATGTAGATAAATTTGACTGAGGAACAAAGGAGTAACAGGAGCATTCAGCTGTTTCCAGGGAGTTCAGCATGGACGTGACACAGTTTTTTTGCTCCCAGGTAACCAAGCTGAGTGACATTCAAAGGTCTTTTTGACCCAGGGAAGTTCTCTCTGGTGTAAAGAAAATTCCTCTGTGCTGGTGGAAGATTTGCTTTAGCTGGAGGTTGAGATTCCTGATTGTCTCGTGGTGGGGATGGCTGGATCTGCTGCCCAGCTGGACACGTGGCTGAGCTCCTCCTGAGACAAAAAGAAGATTTTAAAGGAACTGAATGTGCAATCCTGCCAGCAGCATCCCGTTATTTCCCGTTGGGATGTGCCTCCTCTGGAAATTCCTCAAGTTTCAAGCCTGTTGCTATAACAACTGTGCAACCTTGCCAGAGAAGCTGGAAACTTCTAACTGGGGTTTCTAGAAGTCCAGCTCGATTTTCATGACCCTTCATCTTCATTCTGGGATTTCTTGGAAAGAAGCTTTATACAAGATATTAAGACGTTAAAGTGGTCCCCTGCTCTCTTCTGCTTATTTTGGGCAAATTAAAGCCTTAACCTCAGCAAAGATCAAACCAGTGGGTGCCATTTCCCAGGAGAGAGATGCTGGGAATCCAGAAAAATGTGCTGCTTGCACACACAAACTCACCCTGCTTTATTCCCAGCCAGCGTTCAAGAATTGTAATTTCACACAGCATTTGCACGAGCCAATTTGACAATTCCATCTCCCAGCTTTTCCCCTGCATTGTTTGGATAATTGCATTGTCAAAAATTACTTATCATACATTTAGCACTTAATACCCATTTATTACGAGTTCATGTAACTGCTATTTAAAGAATAATACATGCTCACTCCTTTCTACGCCATCTGATGCCACTTTGATTCTGTAATTGCTGGTTTCCTAGGATATTATGCCACAAAACCTGAAGAAATAATTGGTTGTTTCACTCCAGACAATGTGTTCTGGAGCTGCACAGAGTTTCTAACTGGCAGATTTGTAACAGTGCAAGGGAGACGTGAAGGGAGCGAATGCCAACCACGGGATGGGATTGCACCAGGCAGCTCCAGGAGCTGCTGCTCCCATTGTTCAGAGGAAAAGGATTCCTCGTGCAAATGCTGGAGGTTTTCTGCCTTTGGGGGATGCTCTCTGCAAGACTTTGGCAGTGCTGCATGTCAGGAACGAGTCCCAGATGAGATGCGAGAACGAGGCGACTGAAAAACCCCAGCTCTTTCAGTGCTCAGCTATAATTATTTCTTGTTTGCAGAGCACACGCTGAAATCTGCAGGAATAACTGCTGGGTTTGTGGGGGATTGTTTTTGTGAGTGCGTGAAAGCAAAATGAAGGAGTATTTTGCAAGTATATTTAAAAAGCACTATTTTAGCTGAACTTTTGTCACTCGTTAGCTCTGCTATCAAGTGGTGGTAAAATACTAATATATGTTCTTTTCCAGCATCTTCACAGCTACGTTTATTTCACAGCAAATCCTGTTGTTTGACTGGAAAATGTTGCTGTTTTTATCTGGTTTTAAATTGATTGTAAACTTGTAGTCGAAGTCGCTGTCACTTTCCCCGGTGATGTCACACAGTCTGCACAGACTGTAAATAACTGGATTTCTGGATTCCCAACATCTCTCTCCTGGGAAATGGCACCCACTGGTTTGATCTTTGCTGAGGTTAAGGCTTTAATTTGCCCAAAATAAGCAGAAGAGAGCAGGGTACCACTTTAACCTCTTAATATCTTGTATAAAGCTTCTTTCCAAGAAATCCCAGAGTGAAGATGAAGGGTTATGAAATTTATCACAACTTCCAGATTGGTAAAGTGGGTAAGAGAGTGGATAAAAGATTATGATTGTGGCCATTTTTACTTTGGAAAAAAAAGCCCATGGCAGGAACTGTCACCCTTTGAGGAGCTTAAAATGCTTGGCTTCTTTAGGAAAGCAGCAAAATTAGGAGGTGGAGCAAACATCACTCCATGTTTTAACTTATTAATGAATTCTCAGGGTGACCAGAGACTGATTCATCATCAAATCCATTCTCTGATGACAGCCAGACAAACCAAAACAAGTCATGGAGGTTATAATTCAAGTTTTATGGTCATCTAATTAAACACAGCAGGGCCACCACCATCATCTTAATTAAAAGAAACTTTCTCACTGCACTCAACAAAAAGTAAATGAAGTAAATGACACAAGCAAATAAAGCAGAGGCTCTGCAACGTGAGTTGCAATGCCAACAAAGTTTGTTGCTTTTATAGCTCACAAATTATGTACCTCAGGAGGATCTGGGAGAGATCAAGCCTAAAAAATGAAATCAAATCCAGCCTTCAGCAGCAAACTCCAGCCCAAGATTTTGCCTCTTTTCAGTGCCTCTGGTTCCAGAGCAAGCAAAGCTTGGCTACACCTGAGGAATGGTTTAAGTGCAGGACTAAGACTCAGAGCCCTGCGTGATGTGTGAACATCCCAGAACCAGCGCAGAGCTGAGATCTGAGGTAGAACAGGGGGAAGAACCCAGCAGTTCTGCTTTGGGTTCTGTGAAAGGCTGTGGGAGGGCCCCAGGCTGCCACCCACCAACATTCTGGGAATCATCCCTTGGCTCTGCTCCCCCAAGGCAGAGCTGCTGCCAGCACAGGCCACGGCTGCAGAGCAGCTCAGCAGGCACAGACAATGATAAATCCTCCTCAAAACTCATATTTTAAAGGGCCTTTCTATGGGAATTCAGCACTTTCACAGCATTACGATGTCACTCTGCTTCTCTGGAGTGCCCATTATTAATGAGATGTGATCATTAACTGGATAAGTAACAGTTTGCTGATAACAGGGGAAAGGGTGGTGCTCAGAACATGTTCAGGATGGCCAGGTGACATTCCCACCCCATTTTCTTCTTTAATCTCAACTGAATACTCTCTTTTCTTTAATTTCTATTGAATACTCTCACAGGATTTTATTCCCACCACTGGAATGATGTTGATGAATGTGTCAGACACAGAGAACTGCAGTGATGTGATCACTCCACTTGTGATGCTCCAAATCTTATGGCACCTGATGCTTTTATATTGACATTGTCCATCTTGCTATCCTATTTTCTTCATTTTTTTCCTCAAAGATAAATACTAAAAATTCTGGAGAGGATTGGGAACTTTTTTTTTTTATTTTGTATTTTGCATTTTGTATTTTGCATTTTATATTTTGTATTTTGTACTTTGTATTTTGCATTTTGCATTTTGTGTTTTGCATTTTGTATTTTGTTTTTGCATTTTGCATTTTGTATTTTGTATTTGGTATTTTGCATTTTGTATTTTGCATTTTGTATTTTGTACTTTGTATTTTGTATTTTGTATTTTATATTTATTTTGTATCTTGTATTTGGTTTTCAAAGTTCTCCATGGGAAATCAACATCTTAAAACAAAATATTTGGTAGATGGTTTGTCTGGGTTTCAGCAGATCTCCTTTCTTCCATACTAAATCACATTAACCCAGAGTTTTCCTCTGCTTTTACCACAGAGCTGGTAATAATCAAACCATTATTTTGCAGCTGGAAGTTTCTCTCCACCTTGCATGAATTTTCACTCCATGCCCACTCCCTGGGCAGCTGCTGTGGTGTTGTTGTTGAAAACTCCTCATGAACAAAGGTTCAGGAATGCAGTTTCTCCTGAAGAATGAACACTGAGGATCCTCATTTCAGTGGGAAAAAAAGGAATTCTGGTTTGATAAAAAATTATTGTGAAATGCAGCAATTGATGATCAAAGAACACACACAGAGATATTGGGAGCCGGGTCTGTAAAAGTGGATTATTTGAGCTGTAAAAATCAGTGAATTATCAAAAATTACATTCAAAATCTTTTCAGCAAGTGTGCAGTCACTGGTGTGGGTTTGAAAGGAAGGCAGAAAGGACAAAATAGGGTCCCCTTTTCTTCATCACTGTCTGAGGCAACAAAGCACTTTTGTGCTTTAATAAATCTTGTATTGGAGCTGTTTCATCGAGGCTGGAGCTGCTCCTGGAGTTCAATTCCTGCTCTGAGCCTGAGAATCTGCGGTGACTTCCAGCAGTTTGTACCAGCTCTGATCTGATTCTTTCCATAAAATTAAAGACATTATTTTTTAATTTCACGTGTCAGGCCTGGGAGAGGTGCAGGGGGCTCAGGGAGTTTTTTGGCTTCATGGCAAATCCATCTGATTTAGGAAGGGGATCTTATGCCATGAGTTCCCCCAAGAATTCCCAGCGTGATTTATTTGGTTTCTGCCTGAGCAGGCTGCACTTGTCCAGGCTGGGAAAAGCCCTTCTCTCCCTCAACACCCACATCCCACAGCAAACTGGGGGATGGAAATACATTTCAAGATATATTTCAATATATTTCAACATATAGTTTTCAACAGGTGCTTGAGGTTTGATCCCTGACAAATGTGAGCGTGGTTTTCTCCCTTTCACCCCCTCATCATCCCCAGTTATTGCATTTGCATTGTAGCAAGTAATTAGATAACTCATTGAACTGATACTCATTCCTAATTGCAGGTTGTTTACTGGGTTTCTCTTTAAAAAAAAATAAAATAAAAGCTTGCTCTTTTCAGCCTTCTCTTCCTCAGGCAAAAAGAGCTAATTAATAAACTCCAAGCTCTTACCATTGTGGTTCTGTGCTGTTAATTATGAGAAATAAGAAAAGGCCCCAGCACTTCCAGGGGAGAGCAGGTGGGCAAAAGGAAAGTTCTAGAAATGAAAGGGCCATTGTTTAAAGATGGAAACTGGGTGGCTCTGGGTGCTGCAGCTGAAAGGAGCAGCAGGGCTCTGCTGCCTCTGAGCACAATAAACCAGGAGGGAAATGTGAACCTGGAACATGCTGGGAACTGAGGGAAGGGTCTTTGTTTGCTCATTCAGCTGAGGATTTAATCCTTGGCTTTGAATGCAGAGTCTAAAACAAGCCTACAGCAGAGGCTGCCCTCGTTTCTCTTACTTATTTTCTTTATTATTCTTATTTATTTTCTTTATTATTATTATTTATTTTCATTATTATTCTTATTTCTTTTCTTTATTATTCTTTTCTGGCTTAATGGTTTAAAGAGTTTATTTAGGCTGGGGGAATGGATCTGCCTGCACAAATCTCCCTTCTAAAGATGAAAACGTGAAGCTGGTGTTGAGCCAAACAGGAGGAAAAGAAGGAAAGGATTCCAGGAGGGGCTGGGGGCTGCTCTGTCCCCTCCTCAGGTGGGAATAAGGAGGGAACATCCTTAATCAGCTTTCCCTGGGTTCCCAGTGCTGCTGATGGCCACTCAAAGGGCACTGCTGATCCTCACCTGCCTTTCTAGATGGAAAAAAAACCCCACAGTGCCAAGGAATAACTGACTGCTCATCCCAGTGCTGGACACCCTGAGGTTGGGCAGCCTGGTCCAGGAATAGCTGAGCTTTTTGGGAAGGTGGCGTGGTTGTATTCCCACTTTATTTAGCGATGATCACTTTAATTTGGTGGCCTTGGAGTTCTTTTCCAACCTAAAGGATTCTGTGGTTCTCTGAATGCCACTTTTTGTTGCCATTGCTCTGCAAAGGTGCTGGAGTGCAGCTTGAAGCCAAAAATGTGGAGGCTTAAACTTCTGGACTTGGAGCCTTTGAGGTGAACAGGGAGGATCTTCAAACTCTTATAGAGGAAAAATACAGTGTCATCTGCTTTTGTGAGCATAGAAAGTAAATTCATGTTTAAAGGCTGCAAAATTAACCTCAAGTAATGCACAAAACTCCCATCCAACCTTAACCCCTACACACGAATTTCTGGGGAAGCACAGTCAGGAGATATCATTTTGTTTATGTTCATGGTTTTTGGGGCTGTGGGGCAGGTTCAGGGAGCTCCTGGTGCAGAGGTGGCACAGCTGAGCTTCCAAACTGGCGTTTTCACACCACAGACTTAATTTGTCAGGTTGAAAAATAACTCAGCTTCTCTTCCCACAAGACCTCCCAAGTTCCTAATGCTGAGTTTTATTAGCTGGTGAAATAAATTTAAATGAGAAGTGGTGGGACTGCTTAAAAGCAGAAACTTTAGCCTTGTGTCAGCATAAATCCCCTTCTCCAGGTGTGGCAAAGCTCTCTCCTCGATGCCTTTCTCTCTTAGACATCCCCTGATCTCTCAGCATCAGTTTTTTGCTCGTGGTGACTCATTTGGGAGGTATTTTTGTTCCCTGGCATTTGCATTTTCTGTCACTGGTTCCTTTATGTGCTCTGATCTTTTCTGCTCAGCAAACACGTCCAATCCTATTCTCTCTGCAATGAGGACAGACACAAAATACAAAATATCTGGCGCAGGAGCTGCCATTAAAAGGCATTTTGTAAGGCAGGGATTCAGCCCTGTTTAAACCCAAAATAAGGCAGGCACCTAAAAGAGCTCAGTCCCACCATGCAGTGGATTGAAGAGATCATTTGGTGAAGTAGAGATTCAGCCTTGTACTGCAATTTCTATGCATGTTTACCATAGAATCATTAGAGAAAAAGACCTCCAAAATCATTGAATCCAACCTTTGAACTTTCATATCACTGGAAAATTGGCATCATGGAGGAAAGCTTGATTTCAGTTAATCCGAGATCCAAAATAGTGCTTTAAATCAGATTCAATCAATTAATCAAAACAGAGCAATTTTGATGTAGGCACTGCCTTCTCTGAAAACAGAATTTGGCAATGAATAGATTGTATTTGTCTCTTATAGGAACCATCTGAAGCTCCTGGATTTTCAAGGTTTGCTTCGATGTCCCCAAAGATGATTTATCACGAGGTTTGCTTCTTTTTTCCCCTCTGTCTTTATCCTCCTTCCTCCTCTGTCCTTGGATATTTTACTCCCAGTCCTTGATGGATTCTGGAAATATAGAGGAAAGAGTACAGAAATGCAAATAATTGGAGAAGTGTCAAGGTTGGTAAAATACAGTTAAGAGAAGCCAGATATTTTGTGTGTCTCTGGAAATATTATTTGCATTTTGTTCTTTGCAAGGAAGGCAGTTTTTTTGTGTGTGTGTGATAGACCCAGCACAGGAGAATCAACTTCTCAATTTCTCACCTATTTTTCCAACTAATTTAATCTCTGTTCTTCAGCTAATCCACTGAGATTTCTTTCCAAACAATATTGATGCCTGCAAAAGTATTGGTTTCATTACTTGCTCTAATGGAATTACACACTGCCTTTTGTGCGTTTAAAGTCAGGCTGTAAATTAGGCAGAACTAACACCTGACATCTGCAGAGGTGACTCAATCCTGCTAAAGCTTTTGGATCTTTAAAATGCATTTCTGTACCCATTGGCCCTTACATTTACTGCAATTTTGGGGGGGAAATATTATCATAAATCTCCAGTACAGGCTTGTACTTCTGCAAAATGATTCTCATTCTTTTCAGGAAGTAATTCCATACTCTGGCTATGGGGTTCATCTTCATTCAGTTCTCTCTAAATGGTTTTTTTTGCCTGCACTGCAGATCCCACAGTGTCCATCAGCTTCATGACCAAGTGGAGATTACCAAGTCCTTTATTCTTTCAAACCTTCCTCAGAGAAGTTCCTTTTGATCTTCTCTTTACAGCTTCAACCGTAAATATTTCTATGATCCATAAATCCTTCAAGATTTCAGCGAGCTTTGGATGGAGCCTCCAATTTCTGGGAAGAAATGAGAACTGCCAAGCCCTGGTGAGGAATTCTTCCCTTGCTGCCTCTGCTGTGGTGAGAAAAATCCTCTCCTTGGCTTGGGAGGAGGTGAAAATCCTCCCTTTGCCAGAAGGGATCCCTTAAAATACAGCAATTTATTGATGTAGGAAACATTTACAAGAGTGTGGAGTGACTGGACATGGAGGAATGAGTTCAAATTGAAAGAGAGCAGGATTAAACTAGATATTAGGAATAAAATCTTTACTGTGAAGGTGGTGAGGCACTGGAATAGGATTTCCAGAGAAAAAAACCCATCCCTGGAAGTGTCCATGGGCAGCTTGGATGGGGCTTGGAGCACCCTGGAATAGTGGGAGGTGCCTCCCATGGCAGGGACTGGAATGAGATGAGCTTTAAGGTCCCTTCCAACCATCCCATGATTCTATAATTTATAACCCATCACACAGAGCTGTTAATTTACCTTAATGACCAAACACGACATTGGATCACATCTATTGCAGTATATCTATTATTAGTATGAAATTATTATATTCAGGAGTTGTGCATCCACTTCTCCTTCCTAATGCACATCAGGAGCTCATTTATCAATATTTAGTGTACAATGAATTTTGGAACTCATAGGAGAAACAGGAAATTGAAATTATGATCTTCAGCAGGATTAATCCAGAGCACACTTCTTTTTTCAGGTGTGTGCCTTGCTCACTTATTTGTGGATTGGAGGGAATGTTTTGAGGAGACAGTTTTTAACACATAAGCAGAGAATGGCTCTTTTCCTCCCTTTTAAGATATTTAGCAGGGTTTGGCTGTGATTAAAACACTCCATTGGAAATGGGTCAGTAGGAACAAGAAGAGACACTTTTAATGCATATTTAAAGCATGCAATTAAACATAAAAATGTGCAATATCCCAGTGCATTTCCTCACTGACCTGGGTGATAAAAGACTGTTTAAAATGTGCACGAGGGAAAAAATGGTGCAAATTCAGTGCTTTTCTGTCAGACTCAGCACACAAACAATTCTGTGTACATCAATCCCTCACAGCACTGAGCTCTCTCTGCAGCTTCCCAGCCAAATCATGCAGCAGGATTTTATTTATTCCAAACTACATAAACTGAAACAATTCATTTCCATTATAAAAGAGGATCCGAGATATTAGGAGAGCCAGAATATTTCAAATCACGGCGTGCAAGGAAAATAAAGCTCTTCATTTGCAGCCAAAAGGACACAGATTGTTGGATGTCGCTAATTACAATTTATTCATTTTCTTAATGTTTTTGCATTGTTGTTTACCATTGATGAGGGGTGTGCTGAACTGCCTTTGTTTGTCTTTGAAATAGAAAGATAAGAATTTGTATTCCTTATGCATTTCTACAAATTCCAAACTTGACAGCAAAGGCATTGTGTTTCTTCTGAAAAAACACCACTTTGTTTTCTTAGAAAATAACAATTATGTTATCTCCAGAACTGAATCCATTAATCCATCTCCTTTTATCTCCTCTATTTAAGACTGTGCTGGTTGATTCCTAAATATTTTTGGGAGGTTAAGATGCCGCAAAAAGTTTAGGTGACAGACTTGGGTGGAAAATCCTCCCTGCTGCATGGGAAAAGATTTAAAAAAAAAATAGGAATGAGAAAATAAGTTCTAAGAAGCACTCCAGCTGTTGAGAGCAGCAGAACCTTGACAAACAGAGCAAACAGGATTTCTTATTTCAGCAGAGGATTGGAAGATTATCGCGGAGCCAGTGAAGGGAGGCCCTTTCACACCCTAAAGGGACAAAAAATAAGTAGCTTAAACACCTCTGCTCTTGAAAAAAGAGGAAAAAAGTCCCTTTAGAGCCACCCCAGAGCTGTAGGTTTTACTGGTTCAATCCATTGATTTTTCTCAGCTTTTGTGATTAGACACAGAGCTCGGAGAGGGATCCAAGCAACAAAATCTGCAAAAACTGGGGGGTGGTCTTTAAAATAGGAATAAAGGAGGGTTTTCTTCCTGCATTTTGGGATATCATAAAGAACTCAGCATTTTCAGCCATGCACGGAGCACTGGGGTGTGAATCCTCCTTTAGAAGGGAGTTATTGTGCTGTTCCTCCAGTTTTTTTATTTGAAACACCTTCAATAATTTTATATTCTCCAGTAACAGATAAAAGTCTGACTGTGACTTTATTGATTTGCGCTTCCCCAGCTGAACAAGGCCATGGGGAGCCCAGGGAGGATCACAAGGAAAAGCTGACAGTGAATAAATGAGGAAATTTTGCAATATTCCCCTCCTCAGGGCACTGAAGAGTTTCTCAGGGAGCCTTGCCCGGCTTCTTTCACCCAGAAATTGATCCCTAATGGAGAGGTCACAGTGGCAAATCTCAATGAAAGAGAAAATATTGAGTGAAATCATCCAGATCTTACCAGGGGTGTGTTACTCAGGGGTGGGATTGAAAGACTTTTTGAAGATTGGGAGAGAAAAAAAAGCCAGGAATAGAAATTTTCCTTTTGGTTACTGCGCCATTGCAAGATTATTTAAATGTAATGTAAGAATGTTAATTAATAATATAAATAAGCATTGATTAATATTTGAAAACCTGTACTTGACATGCAATTAACACAAATTGCACAGGCAATTATATGGGGAGTCAAATTATTTAGCAATTTTAAAGCTATTTATCTTCTATGCTAGACTTCTCTCTGAATAATTAAGCCAAATTATGGTAGACTGTTTCATTGATATTAACTTAATATTTGCTTGCTGATATAGTAACAATTACAGTCAAGGTACCTGCAGTCCCAAGTGAGCCAGGGCTAAAGCTAAAATGTAATTTCAAACCCCCAGATTTTGGGGAGCTCAGCACATCCTGAGGGCAGCTCGGATGGAATCACATCAGCACTGAGTTATAGAGTGAGAATTTATTTGTCCCCTGAGTTCTGGGCTCTTTGCTTTTATTGTGGCACATAGAATTTTACTGCTTTTTCTGTCACTCTGGCTCTGATCCCTGCTCGGGATTTCAGCCCTGGTTTGCACAACCCCTCCTGTGTGTGCTGAGAGCCGAGGCCAAGAGGCTGCTCCTGCATCTGGGGCCTCACCTGCAGCTCAGGAGCCACAAATCAGAGGCTCAGCTTGAGGGACCAAGCGTGGGCAGACCCCTCTGCCAAGCCTGCAAATCCATAGCCCTTCCCTCTGCCTGTGTCCAGCCTCTACAACAGGTGTGTGATGGGACATCTGTGCTGGAACGGAGACCTCCTGGGTCTGGAGATGCTGGAACTAGGAGCTGCTGGGTCTGGAGACACTGGAACCAGGAGCTGCTGGGTCTGGAGACACTGGAACCAGGGTCTTCTGGGTGTGGAGATGCTGGAACCAGGATCTCCTGGGTCTGGAGATGCTGGAACCAGGATCTCCTGGGTCTGGAGATGCTGGAACCAGGACCTGCTGGGTCTGAAGACATTGGAACCAGGAGCTGCTGGGTGTGGAGATGTTGGAACCAGGAGCTGCTGGGTGTGGAGATGTTGGAACCAGGAGCTGCTGGGTGTGGAGATGTTGGAACCAGGATCTGCTGGGTCTGAAGACATTGGAACCAGGAGCTGCTGGGTGTGGAGATGTTGGAACGAGGATCTGCTGGGTCTGGAGATGGAACCAGGATCTGCTGGGTCTGGAGACACTGGGACAGCTCAGGACAGTGCCACAGACTCTGGTTCACCGAGCCCTGAGCTCGCCCTGACCCTGCCTCAGTGTTGTCATTGAGTCCTCTCCCTCCTGAAAGCAATGCAGGGCTCATTACACAGTTTGGGAATATTGTACTGAACCAATCTTCCTGCTGGTTCCACATCCTCCTTCCCTTGAACACCCCCTGGAACCAGAGAGTGTGAAAGAGCCTGCACGCCCAGCATCAGCCCCACCATTTTTAAATAGCACCAAAGTCCCATTAAACATTTCTGATTTGCAGCCTTTCCTGCACTGCCCTAGGCTCATTTTCACTGCTGCAGTGTCAAAGAGGGGAAAGGAACAGCACCAGGGACAAAATCCAGCCCTGGCTTTTCCAGCCCAGTGGTTTGGCTTGAGAAGGGCAATCTGCAGAGATGAGCTTATATCGTACCCTCACACAAAACAGACCAAGGAAAGCTGCTGAGGGTTTAGATTTATTGGAAATCTGTAGTGGGAACCATTCTCTGATCATTTTTTCTTTAGTTTAAGAAGCAAAATTTGAGTGAGCCCAGATCCACTTTTAGGCATCCCAAAGCTTCATTTCCAGGGAGCCTGCTTTAATCTTTGGACCATTTTATGAGTCACTGAATGTTATTTTTCTGCCCTTTTGTTTTGCAAGCCCAAGCATTTTTGCCTATTTCTTCTGCAGTCCAGCTGCTTTATTTGTTGCACCACCAGACTAAAAATGGCTAAATTAGAATTTGGACTCCAAATCGAAGCGAAAGAAGTCGAAGCTTCAATCCCCCATCCCTGCAGTGGGAAAAGCATGAGCTGCTTTTATCCAGAGCCCCTCTGCACACACACACACAGCCACTCTTTGCACACCTCAGTGGCAGCAGTGTCAGAGCCGATTTCTCTCAGCTCTGGAGCAGAATTCAGCTTTTCCCTCTGCCTGTGCTGCTCTCAGGAGCGAGGAGCCCAAACTGGGTGACCAAGGGCACCTTCCCAGCAAAATCAGGGCAGGCTGCGATCCTGCAGCAGGTTGGTGCCATCTGTGAGCCCATCCCCAAGCCCTGCTCGTGCACTGTTTAAAAGCAAAATGCTGTAAAATATTGAAAACATCCCCGCGTGCCTCGCCGGCCGCGCTCCTTTCAGAGGCAGGCCCAGGCTGAGTAAAGGCTCGGATGAGCAGCACTAGAGCTCAGCTATATTTAGGCCTCGGCATGTTAATGTTTCTATTTGTTGCACAGCCCTGAGGAATTCTTGGGAGAGGTTTTATGGCATTTCTGTTGCCAGGGAAACGCCTCGTTTTGTGTGTGTGTGTTCATGTCCCGAATCCGCACAACCTCCAGCTCCTCCGGCACACGGAGAAATCCGTGCCGTGCTCAGCCAGGCAGGGACACAACAAAGAAATGTCCTTGCAGGTAGGTAGGTGAGCATGAAAGGGAGGAGCTGTTCTTGTGGCATCTCTCCTGGAAATCCAGATTATCCCACAGCTTTGTGCTGGGACAGCACCAATGTCATGGATCAGCCGGGTGAGAACTTCGGATCTCCTGTGCTCGCTGTCCTAGGGCAGCACCATCACCACCCCTTGCTCCATCACTGAGAGAGTTAAAAAAACAACCCTAAACTGGCCAGGAGTGAGAGGAAGGAGTTCTTTTTCCCCCTCCCCATGGAGTTTGCTGTATTAGAAAGTCACCGTCGTGCCAAGTGACAGTCATGGGAAGTGACAACTCCTCGGAAGATTGAAGCATCTGTCTCGCTCTGTCCGTGCCCCCTCGCGCTGGGAGGGAGCTGCTGTGACATGATCCGAGCAGAAGTTTGCACTGAATCTTTCACAGTCTGTTAGCACAGGCAGGGATGGCTCTTGGAAGGGTTGTTTTGTTTTTTGTTTTCTGGGAGGATTCCACGCGGTCGGGGAGGGGAAGATGGAAGAATGAATATTTGCATTTTCAAAAGCTTTTCCTCCTCGCTCCTGAGCGAATGTAGGTCAGCTGCAGGATCCCTTTCCCACAGGGCTGATAGGAAAAGGTTTTTCTGGTGCTGCCTTTCCCTGCTTCACAATCTGTGCAGATTTTTTCCAAAAGGTCATCCAGCTGCTTTGAGCTGTGGGTGAGAGGCTCACAACGAGCTAGATTTGAGCAAACTGGGGTATCTCATTATTCTTTCTGTATTTAGTTGGGTTTTCATCCTTTTTTTGCTCTCGGTTTTCTCAGATTTCAATCTTTTGGGCAATCACAGATCATGCACACCCAAACTCCCATGGAAACCTGTAAATCGTGGGGATTTTTTCTGGCCTTTAAAATGCTACTTTTTATTCATATTTTTTTCTATTCGTAAGTGCAAGTCGTGTGAATTCTCATTCATTTTGGTGAGAGTTTTCTTTTAGGGCTACAGTGTCAGTGCACTCCTCACCCTGAAGGAATAGTTGCTGGACAGCAGCTGAAGTTTTGGCCTTCTGAGAACTTTTTAGAGGGCACTTTGACACTCAGGTGTCTGTCAGTTATCTTGAACTGAAAATTCAGTACTCCTTAAAAGTGTTAAAAGCAGAAAAAATTAACATTTACTCATTTTAGTGTCTGTTTCTATGCCTTCACCAAAACAGCCTCCACACCTGAAGGAAAACTGGAAAAAAAGGGCAACCTTGAAATGCTGTTACTCAAGAAACATCCAACAATGAATTCACATTTCAGGAGGGGGAAAAGGAAGATTTTATGTGTGGAAACAGAGGGAGCTTCCAGCATAGCACAAAGATTAATGTTTATAATGTCACTCATTGCAGATTTTTCATACTGCCAAACTAAAGGATGGTGCCAGGGTTAGAGAACAGCCTAATTTGTAGGAAGGACCAGAAAATGCTTGGGACCTCTGAGAATGCTGCCTTAGACCCACAAGGGTCTGAAAATCCTTCATGTGGGATTCAGAAGGAAAAGGTTTAAGCTGTATCTGGGATTTTACCAATGCAAAGAGTGGAGGCAGGTCTTAAACCCCTTCCCAACCCTTTTCTTCCAGGCACGACCACGCTGGAAGGTGAAACTTCAGGGTATCAGAGCAGAGAACATCGTGGGCTGTCTTTGGTAACAGCTTAATAGGGGAACATCACAGAAATAAGTGGCAATAATTATACATTTCCTTTTTTGTCTTTCAAAGGTCACGGTTAAAGTCACAGAAAGAAAGTTTCACAAGGAGACAGAGAGGAGAATCACTTCTGTGTCTCGAGAAAATATTAATTGTGTCTCTCTCCATGTGTGATTTTATGTGTCTTTATGCATCTGTTATAAATTACACATCCAATTGAGGTTGGAATTTAAAAAAATCTGATTTCCAACAAATCTGGCTGTGATTTGGGGCAGTGAAATGCTGGAGAGCTCTAAACAGCAATCCTGGCTACCATGGGAAGGGATTTTCCTTTGCCTGTTCCTTTGAATACAGGTAATTTAAAGATGAAATAACTCCATCCCAGGACTACAGAAAGTGCAGGTTGTAGATTCCAGAGGAAAAGTGACTTTATTTCAGCATGAGAGGGGTGACAGGAGCAGTGGCAGAAAGGACACTGTGACACGGACAAAAGGCAGAATTTTACATCTGGCGCATCTTTACATGGGGAAAAAAAAACCCTGTGAGATAAAAACCAAAACTGCTGCTGATTTCTGTGAAAAATTTACACCACAAACTCCATCTGTGCATGGTCTGTGGTGGAAGGACAAGGAGAATGACCCAGCTGTGGCACTTCAGGTGTCCCCACTGCTGCTCTGCAGTTTTGTCCCTTTCACCATTCATTTTTTAAGGAATTTGGAGTTTCCACCATTGATGTGTGCCTTGCAAACAGAGCATAAACATCCCTGGAGGGAGTTGCACTGTGCTCAAAACAGAAAACAATTTGATCTGGAAAAGCTCCCTACATCATGCTAAGTAAAAATTAATGTTGATTAATTAAACAACAACAAAAAAGGAGATTGAATATTCCCGAGGCTGCTCCATACAATGATGGAAACACATAAATACCTAACCTGACACTGTGCTTCTCTTCCTTGTGTGCTATTAAGGTGACATGTAGCAATTTAACATTTAGCACAGCTTTTAATTTTAAAAATCCCGTTAGATAAACTTCTAAAGGAAATGTGATTATATGATATGAGTTTTCAAAATTTCCTGACACCACAGATATCAAAAAGACGTTTCAACATCCAGTTTCAATTGTGAGTTGCTGTTAAAACCTGTGATTTCAACAACAACAGAAAATCCTATGAAGAAAGGGGGTTTGGGTTATTTCAAACACACATTTTGAGAAGGGATTTTTTTTTTTCAAGCTTCTGAAGTAATATCACCATTAGAATTTTTAATACCAGCAATATTTCTGAATCCTGCTACTCCTCAATATTTTCTACAGAAGCCACAAATGTGTGGTATTAATGGCAACACCAATAAATTAAAGACCAGAGAGGATTGCAGGAGTCAGGAGAGGTCCAAGTTTCCTTTGCATTCAGGATTTCCATTCAGATTTTCATAAAATATTTGCAGAATATTGAAAATTTTTTCACATCTGTGCGTTGCCTAACCCCAAATTTCTAACAAACCAAACAATATGAGGTGTTTGAAATTGGGATTTTGGTCCTTCCCTGATAAAGATTAAAAGATTGTTGGAATCTTTGCTTGTTCTTTGTGCCAGTGCCTGGGCTGCTCTTCAGACACTGGGATCTCCACAGGAGGATAACCTTTGTTCCCTGGAATCACACAGTTGATTATGCTGTCACTGGGAGGATTTCAGGAGCAGACATTTCACTCATCTTCTAGACAAGCTCTTCTAATAAAATGATAATTACAAAAATTAAAAGGTTCCATAAAACATCAATAGTGTTCTGTGTATAATATTGAACCCATTTTTTCCCTGCATGTTGCAAACACAAATATCAATTAAATGTACTTTTTAAATTAATTTTTTGACATGGTTTGATTCAAGGTCAGAGACATCTGGCAGCAGATGAGATTTAAGTTGTCACCAGGAGCAGCTCAAAGGATCTAAGATCAAACAGCACCAAGGGGCTCTGGGTGATCTGTGTGAAATGAAGCAAAGGGAGCAGGGGAACGAAGCTCTCCCTTGGAGGAAAGTTTGAAGCCTTGGGCTCCAGAGCTTTCCTGTCTTTTGAAAGTCTTGACATGGAATCTTCCATTCCATCCAATTGTGTCTGCCACCACCAACGGCGTTTTCCCCCCATTCATTCCCAATTTTGAGTATTTGTGCCAGGCTTTGATGAAGAGGAAAATCTTCAGAGGTCTCCATAAGGTGTTCAGTGGACAAATTGATACAAACTCAACTAAAACTTGGATCATAATAACACTTTACAAGTGGATTTAATGACCTTAAAAATTGTCTTTGCTCCTTTGCCTCTTGGTTAAATTTTCCACTGAGATGTTCTGAAACTGGGCCAATTTAGACTTGTACTGCAAAGACAATTCTTACCTTCCAGTGTAAAGAGGGTTTCAGGTTTTTTCCACTTCCAGTGCTTGACATATCTAAAATATAACAAGATCTTCCAGCTTAATGTATTTTTTAGAAGCTGCACAGTCAGCTGTTACCTAAAGCAAGAGTTTGTAGTTTCATAAAAATCTAAATTCAATATCCATTCTCTGCTTTTCCACTGAGCCTTCCTGTCCTCTCCTGCTGAGGGTGGATGTGGAGTGGAAGAGAAATACCAGTTTTACCTCTTTCCAGCTCTGTTCTGATGGCAGCTGAGGCCCAGCAGGAGCACTGGAAATCAGAGCATTCCTCACTGGAAATCAGAACATTCCTCACTGGAAATCAGAACATTCCTCACTGGGAATCAGAATATTCTGCATGGCACAGCAGTGACACACAGCCAGGACACTCTGCATCCTCAGTGACTGGCAGGTAATTGAGGTAGAAAACAGCATTTTTGTCAGACTTGTCCACAGAAGCCTTTTCAGTTTCTGCTGTGCTGAACCTCCCAGGAGGGTGGATGCTGCTGTTTTCTGTCTCACAGCCAGGGACCAGCTCTGACTGCTGTGCTCTGACAATGTCACCCACCAAGAGGTGACAGAGGTCACAAACACATCCAAGCAAGGAGAAAATTTCTCTTCAACATGTTTTTTTAGCATTTACTCCTTTCAAAATATGGATTTTGAAGCTCTGAGACATTTCAGTGGAGAGTTTTTTTTCATTTTCTTAGAAGACTGAGGGTGTTGTGTGATTTGTGTAGGGGAGAGGAGAGGGAGAGGAGGGAAGGGAAGGGAAGGGAAGGGAAGGGAAGGGAAGGGAAGGGAAGGGAAGGGAAGGGAAGGGAAGGGAAGGGAAGGAAGGGAGGGAAGGGAAGGGAAGGGAAGGGAAGGGAAGGGAAGGAAGGGAAGGGAAGGAGAGGAGAGGAAGAGAGAGAGAGAGAGGAGAGGAAGAGGAGAGGAGAGGAGAGGAGAGGAGAGGAGAGGAGAGGAGAGGAGAGGAGAGGAGAGGAGAGGAGAGGAGAGGAGAGGAGAGGAGAGGGATCTGGTCTTAAGTGCCTGTGACTCATTTTTATTTCTTTCCCTCAGCTTAAAGTAGTTGGAAAATTCCATAACTGCAAACTGAACTGGGCTATGAAGAAGCCAATTATCAGAGATACCAAACCCTCACTCTGCATGGCCAGATTTTAGAGGGTTGAAGTAAAATGGTGCTTTCACCCAAGTCCTGGGTATGCTCAGAGTGGAAGCACAGAGCAGCAGCTGCAGGAGCACCAAGGCCACAAAGGGCTCTGTGGTTCTTCTGAGGTGCTTGGTGGGATTTGTAGTTTCTCCTCTCTTAAATATGGGCTGAAGCTCCGTGGAGGAAGCCAATCTCTGCTCCAGAGCAGCCTTGCTGTTTCCACTCCTTCTGAGTGTTTGGATGTTTCTGTCAGCTCAGAAAGACACACACCAAGGCTTCAGTTCGTTCTGCTTCAGAATAAACACGTTCCTGCCCTTTATCTCCCACCTGACTCTAATTTATGACACTGCATTGATTTTTGGAGCTGCAGGTTGTGCTGTGACAGGGTGATGGTTGCTGTTTAATGAGCACTGAGCATTCCTGGGGTACTGTGGAAGCAGAAGAGTGCAGAGCACACAGAGGTGCCCACAGATCTGCTCTAAAATGGAGTTTAAAAGAAGAAAATGCATTAAATCAAGAGCTACCACTTTGGAGCAGAGCGCTTGCTTATAAGCAGGTCACAAACCCCACAGGGGCTGATTTGTTTTGTTTTTTTTTCAAAGTGGGAGCAAAATGAATAATCCAAGTACAGATGTCCTGAATTTACTATTTAAGACACAATAAAAACTGTGCTGCTGCTAAAAAGCCACCCAGAGATGGCTCTAAAGTAACAGTTTGGAACATCTGATTGAAGACTCCCTGACTAACTAAAAGGCAATGATTCAAACTGAGAGGATTAGAACAAATTTAGAAATCAGAGCCAAATTATCTATGAAAAAGCCTTTTTTTTTTTTTTGACAATGGAGCCACCAGCAGTGAAAGCAGCCAGGGCTGAGTGTTGGCAAGAAGGTGTCGTTCCCAAAACACCCAAAACACCTTGGCTGTGAAAATCTGGCTGAAGCTCCTGGGAGGAGAGAATGACATTATTTTTATCCTCAGGATGTTGTTTGCTTGATGAATGGAGGCTCAGCCATCAGCAGGAGGAAAAGCCAAGCTAAAAAATCCCCTCCTCCTTGGAACCAACAGCAAATGTCCCCACTTATTTCTTTTACACCTGATTTTCACCTGATTTTCACCCAGTTTTCACCCTGCAGTGGTGCTTCATTTTGAGGTAAATTAGGCTCTCCATTTCAACACTGTTCTCACAGCATCCTGCTCTTAAATTACAAGTTTAGAAGATCAGTTTGGACAGTTTGAAATGGATCCTTCCACTTCATTGAGCACCAAAGTCTCTCAGATTTCCACCCTCTTATTTCAACATCGACTGAAGTTTTGTTCCCCTTGGCTGCTGAATCTCCAACCTCCAATGATGCAAAGGGCAGCAGCTCCTTTTCATCAGTGGCCAAGAAATAAATAATATTTTCCAGTTATGATATTTCTCTCACCTCAGTTTTGCCAGCCCTAGAGTCTCACCTCGGTTCAGAAAAAAACCAAACAGCACAGATTCACAGGCTGCTTGGTGTCAGGGTGTTTCTAAGATCTTTTCCTTTCACATCACAAAAATTACGGCAGGAAACAAAGGGAGCAGTGGTGGAACAACCCAAAAAGGGGCCCAGCAGCAGAGCTGGCACTTCCACCTCCCAGAGGAGCTCATTTGGGCATCTCTGTGGCTGAATAACCCCTGGAAAATGCACCCCAACGCCCTTTCTGTGCTCCTGCCTGCACTGCACAGCTCTGCTAATTAGTTTAGCATCAGTTTTTCTTCTGAGGGAGGGATGGTGGGTGGGAAACTGTGGGCAGAGCAATGTGCAGAAGGGAGCAGCCAATCTTAAGATTTGAAAGAATAGAAAGAGAGAAGGAAGAAATCAAAAATGAGCCAGTAAAGACAAAAAAAGAAGTGGTATTATAAAACTGCAACGAGGAAAAATAATGATTGTTTATGGCAAGGAGTTACCCTTTTTCTCTGAGATCTGTAAAAACTTACTCTATGGTAATTTTCTCCTTTTCCTTCATGTGAAATGTGGATGAAATGCAACTATCACAGGAAAAGAAATGGTTTTAATGTCAATATTGATTGCTGGGGAGCTCATCTTTACTCATCCCTTCAGGGGAGGTATCACACAAACTCACTCTGCACAATTACCTCAGGTGAAAAACAATGTGTGGGTAATGAAAACAAATGTCAGCCCCTCACCACGGAGTTTCCAGCTGGAAGCACAAATTTCCAGCTGGACAAACCCCTGTCAGTGCCTGAAAGAGCTTCTTCAAGTGAAATGATGGATCAGGCAATTGAGTGATCACAGCAGGCAGCTGAGAACGAAACCGAGAGCAGCTCCTTTTCTTGGGGCAGGTATGAAAAATGGGATTTTCTGGGCTGAGGATGAACCTTCTCTTTCTGGGCTCAGGATGAAGCTTCTCTTCCATCTCCAGGAGGTTTGGGGACCACTCAAAATGTGCTTCCTGGGGATTGTAAACACTGCACCACACACTCTGCACCCCTCAGCCTGGACGATCAATTCATGGAAGAAATGGGATTATCTCTTTATTAAGTGTAAGGACAAGAATGTAACTGGATTTAGAGTGAATCAGCAGCTTTGATCAAATCAAAGATTGGCTCTATGAGGGTGAGGATCCCCAGCTGGTGCAGTCAGTGGGAGCAGGAAGGAGTTCACTTATAGTGAACAATCCTGAAGGACATTTTCAGCAAAGTGAGCAGCTTAACTTCAAATAAAATCCCTTTTACTCTGACAATGCACAATAGTGACTCTCTTAGCTCAGCTTTTTTGATTTCCAGTATTACAGCCCTTCAATACAGCAGGCCCTTGGCAGCAGTTTTTATTTTCTAATTGGCAATTCAGTGCTGGAGTGTGTGGGCTCAGGGCACACACACAACAATGGCAATGAAAGTTGGAGTTTTTATTCTGTCCTCGACACCCCTGTGGGTGTTTTAAATAAAACAAGATGCAATTCTCTGTGGTGGAGCTTTCCCCAGGGCAGCAGCTGAGGGTCAGCTTCACACACACAGAGCTAAAGGCTGTTTGTGGCTTTAATAAATAGAAATCACTGCTGTATTTTGGATAAAACACATACATCCATCAATATATTCCACTCTGGGAGAGTATGGCCTATATCACTAAACACTAATTTTGTTGAGCAGATAATAAGTATGAAAAAAAAGTAATTTTAATCGAGCAGGAAATAAAAAGGGTTTTTTTTATTGCTCAAACCACTGAAATTGTTAATACATTGAAATGCCTAATGATTCATTGAACTCCCTGACTTGAAAGGCAGAAAGTCGAAAAGATTTAAAACACTGTTCTTTCTGAGGAGCAATTATTTGTGATTTAATCAGCTATGCATTTTAGAAAAAAATGTAGAAGCTATTTTACGTAGGAGAGCAAAATGAGTCACTAAATGAACCTTCACCATAGGGGGAAAGAAAAAATCCATATTACCATCAAAGTAGTGAACGTGATTCAAAGAAATATGAGATCAGTCTTGACAGGGAATGTTTGAGGGATGGAAAGTCACCTAAGTTCATTCTGCAGCCTTCAGCCAAAAGATTTAAGACTTGGTTTTTGTAAACAATGAGGATCTGGAAGTTTCCTGTCAATGAGGAGACAAACAGAGCAGAAAGGCACAATCCTGGTCCTTGTTCTGGGCTGCGCTTGCTCCAGCCCCAGCTCTGAGCTCCCCTCAGCTCTTAGCACACACCAAGCACAGCAAAACTGAGCTGACAATTCAGCCACGAGGCTGCAGGAGCAATCTGAACAAAATAAATGTGCATTACGGATGGCAAGGCAGGGGGATGCATGAGGTTTCTGCAGGGTTTTCTTAATTTTAGGCTAAATTCACCTGTTCCACCAAAATGCATTTCTGTGGCTGCTCTTTTAGCCAGAGATACCCAGATTTTGTGCTTATAAATAAATAGATATTGAATGTTGTATTGACAAAAAAAAAAAAAAATCCTCACCCATCAATTCTTAATGTGGAATCAAAGTTACACCCTTTAAATGCCTTTCTCCATGACTGGAAACCTGGGAATCACTTCAGTACAAATAGTACTTGAATAATAATGTCTTGATTTAAATATGTAGGAGGTCTGAATGTCAGGTGCTCCTGTTTATACCAGTTAAAACTTTTTTTAAAGGTTTGCAGCTCGTTTTTCAGAATTGCCCAACAACTGCTTCAATTATGAGTTTACAGAATCCAACAACTATATTTTTTAATTATTTGAGTTTATGGGAAAATGTAATAACCAGGTTTACAACTGCATAAAGCAACATTTTTTAAAACCTCCTTTACTGGCTAAATTGAAATGTTATGATAAAAAAATGTTATCTGGAAGGAAATAAAAGTTTAAGAGCTTAACAACCACTAAACATTCATCCAATTTTTGTGGATTTTCTTTTTTTTTTTTGTGAATTTTTACTGCTTTTTGCGTTTCAAATCCAGGTTCTACCTCCCTTGAAGGAACCAGAAAAAAATGATTATACATTCACAAGCATTGCAAGCATCTGTCCCAGATCCACGGGCACTTGATTCATCTGTGTGCACAAATAGCAGGAGTTTGATAACAAGGGATTGGAGCTGGTAATTAGCATCGACAGCTCCCTAATTAGCACAGGAAGGCAGCACACTTGTCTCAGCTGAGGAGGTGCCTTGTTGCATGCCCTGATCACCGCTGGAATTATCTGTGTCAGTGGGAATCCAGTGTGTCTGAGGAAATACAATTTTTTAACATTCTAGAAAAGAAACTTCTCTGCAATTCTCAGGTGAAATCCGTTTTCCTCTCTCAGAACGCTTCACATCATTGTTTTTATAGCATAATACACAAAATATCAGAGTAGTTCTGCCTTTCCTCGGGGTGATCAGAGCCTAAAGGAGCTGAGCTTGGGGAATTTGTGTGGGGGCCATTCGGGACATCCTGAATATCATCCCCAAAAATTCTCCTTCACGAATAACACCTGGAAAGGAACAACAATAAAAAGGTGGTGCTTGGGAGGGTTTAGCTTAAAAATTGGGCATCAAACGCTGTCCCTGCTCTCTGCTCACCTTGAGATGCTGCTCCAGGGAGCCGAGGGACCTCGCGGGGTTTGTGGTGACACAGCGACATTTGCAGATGACAAAAGGGGACAATGACTCCTCTCGCCCTCCTGGGGGCCTTCAGGACCTCCGGGCGAGGTGAGAAGTGCTCGCTGATGTTTTATCAGCTCCGCTGCCTCTCTGGGATCACTGTTTACTTCCCCAAATTCCTCGGAGACCCCGGCACTGAGGTTGGGACACGTGTTCCTACTTCGATAGTGCCTGAAGTTTTCCAAGACTAAATCCATTGCCTGCAACAACATCTTTATATTTAATGTTCAGCCCTTTTGGTTTTCATAAAACAGAAAATGTTTCTGTTTATTTAAAAGAGTTTTCTCCTCTATTTCTTTGCTTCTCTTCTTCCATTTCTAAACAACGGACGCGAGCGTGAACATCATCCTTGATCTCCAAAATATCACAAAGATATGGAATATCAGAAAGAGATGGAGGATAGGGAATGTGTCCATCATCTCCAAAATATCACAAAGATATGGAATATCACAAAGATTTGGAGGATAGGGAATGTGTCCATCATCTCCAAGATGTCACAGAGATATGGAATATCACAAAGATTTGGAGGATAGGGAATGTGTCCATCTCGACTCCACATCCCTTTTCAGGGCCAGCCAAAAATTCTGAGCCAAAGCCAAATTTATTTGGCCATCAGGCTAGGTCAGATCCAAGGGTATTTTTTAACCATTGCCTAAACACAAATCTGCCTGCTGGACCTGAGTCCTCCCCACGACCATTGTTGCTGAGATTGCCGTGCCTGATGCACGTCTGGAGTTTTCTATATTTATTACAGAGCAGTTCAGTGCATCAGCAGAGCTCAACCTGCAGGGCAGTGACTCAGGCTTGGAGTGTGGGGGTGAATCAGTTTTCCTTATTTTTGATTGCCGTGGTTTGTTGCTTGGTTTATCTCTCGGTGCCTTTTGATAAAATTTTGATATCAGTTCTACCCTGGATGTGCTGTTTTCTGACATTAATGGCACTCTCGTCCATCGAAGTGTTCTCACCCACAGCACTCTCATCTCCAGCTTTTCTCTGGTGGATTCTGTCACTTTGCCAAAAAATGCATCAGTTCTTGTGATGTGAAGAGGAGTCCAGGGTCCATTCTTGTGCTCTGTCTCCATGGGCTGTTCTTGGATTCTGTCCTGGAGAAGAGAGGTTGACTTCCAGAAAGGCACTTCACCTGTTAATAAACACCTCAATTACATTTGCACATAACTGAGCCATTTATTAACAGATTAATTCCTGTCTACTGCTGTTCATTCTGGGAGTCACTAAAAAGATCAATTTAATTACATAAAATAATTTTTCTATGATTTTTAATTATCAGCCTCATGTGCTTCTCACTGTTATTTCTTGCTGCCATTCACCTCTCAGTGTCTGGCTCTCAGGGGCTCACAGGAGCCTTTCCCAGGGTGTCCACTCAGCTGCTGGGATATTTAAAATAGTCCAACACCCTTAAATCATGGCTGTTACCAGAGCTGAGGCCATGGATGAGAAAAAGGTCTTAGAAATGGAAAGACTGGAGAATTCCCCTTCCAGAGATAGACAGAATCCTTCCTTCTCAATGTGCTGGAGTCCTGCAGAGCCACCAGCCTGGTGTGAGAATGAGATTTATTACAGAGGAAAGATTTCCCTGCTCCAAAAGGATGAGAGTTATCCCAGAAGGAGTCCAGAGAACTTTTGTTTCACTAAGGAACTCATTATTGGATATTCTTTTATCTTCATGGCAGGGTTTTTTCTGCCACAGACTCCCTTGATGCCAAAAATACTCTGGGACTTCATCACTTCACTGGGGCTCTGATCAGACTTGGTGGGAAAACATCCCCCAACTTTGGCTTGTCTTTGCCTGTTTCCCCTACAAAATAATGTTATGAGTTCAAGCACTTCCTCTTCTTAAACCTTCATGTAGATTAACCATTTCGTGCTTCCTCATCTCATTAGAATATAAGATGTAACAGTTTTTATAAAAACCTCTATTTTAGGAGATTTCCACCTCTGTTAATATGGTAATGGTATCAGAAGTAGCATTTTTATTACCCTAATTCCCACGTTTTACAAGGAGAAAAGTCATAATGCAATTGAATTAATTCCATAATCATTTTCAGGCTGGATAAAAACCACTGAAGGAAGCTGGGAGCTGACAGCCAATATCTGCATGTTCATAAGCATTAAAGTGAACTATAAATACAGAGGGACTGGAGCTGAAACACCAAATGTGAATTTCCTTTTTTCAGCTCCTCAGTCCATGAAAGGCTGTGACAACAATGCAGTGAGGGAGGGTTTGGTGTTTTAGCAGTAAACACTGACTCACCTGCTCAGTGCTCTGGATAAATAATCATTAGTGACAAATAAAAGCCTATTTCAGACACAGCCCAGAACAGCGGAAGTTATATAAAAACATGAGATATTTTGTCCCTTTCCAGCGGCAAAAATACCACAGTTTGAGTTCATCTCAGTCATTCTCTGCCATTTGAGGCAAGTCCTCAGGAAAACAAGTCTGGAGGGCTTTGCACCTCTTTCTCATGTCTTTTCCTTGGTTTCAGTGCCCTCTGTGGGTCCCTGGTGCTTTCCCTACCCTTCAGTCTGTCAGTGCCAGCTCCCAGGGTGTAAAACACCTTCCTGGGGAATCCTCAGCTCCCAAATGGCTGAGCAGAAACCTTCACCACTTTGTGAGGCTGAACACTTTGATGTGTGTCCAATGGCAACTGGAACAGCAGGGATGGAGCTGCTTTTCCCAGACCTGGGGATATTTAGCAGCGGAGAGCAGGGAGGGCAGGCAGGTTGTGGGAATCAATAAATGCCCATTTAGACAACAATTAAAATATTGAAAAGGTGCAGCTTCCGTGTGTGTCAGCTGTGGACAAAACTCATTAAGTTCTCCATTAATTAGCCCTTCCTCAGCTTTCCTTGCTCAACCACAGCAGTGCAAAGCCAGAACATCCATTACTTTCTCCACAGAACAGCAAAGTGTTTACTCTGCAAAAGGACCGAAAAAACCCCCTTCCCCCACCAGCTGAGTCCATCCACCCTTTATAATTGCTCAGCCTAATTAACACTCCAGTAAACCCCAGTCCTGCATTACCTGCACATCCCCACACACCCACGCTGCTGCCCTGGTGCTGTTTTCAAACCATCCAAGTGTTGCTCCCCAGGGAGCTGAGCTTTCCACGAGGGATGAGGGAGAAGCATCCCTGGCTCAGAACTCTGTGACACAACCTATTTTTAGAGCCCCCCCCCTTCTTTTTTTTTTTTTTCTGAGAAACCAGTTTTCTCATGGGAAATAAGCCCTTGGGGGGAAAAGTCATTTCCACCTCATTTGTTAATCTAAAATATCTTTTTTTGCTTTTGGCTTCCTGCTACGGAGCACAGAGCTGCTGCATCTCGTTAATTCCGCAGCCTCGCTAAATGACAGTGAGATTTATTTAGGAGGAAACCAAATTTAGTCCCATTAGATCATGGCAACAGTTACATGAAAAAGACTAAAAAAACACAACACACACCCTTTTTTTTTTTCTTTTTAGGGCTTGGAAACCCTTGGTTCTTGAATCCACCAAATTATGCCAAATTATGTAAGTTAATCAAAGCACCTACCCCTGGGCTGCAGTGAAAGGTGTGGCTGCAGGGGAAACCCCAAAACCAGGATGACATCCCCTAGGAAACTGAGATGTTACATCCAAAGGCAGCAAAAGATCACAGAATAAAAGGAGTTGCTGTTCAGATGAATCCCTAAACCCTGCTGCAATGAGATCTTGAGGCTGCTGCTGGAAGCTGTAAGTCTGAAATTATTGGATGTGTTCCTTGGGTTTGCTGTTGTTCCCTTCAATAAATTCCCTGCACTGAGGGGCACTCGGGGATCATTGCCCTGGTGCAACATAAATCTTTATTGACTGGGCTGGGCTGGGCCTCTGTGAGTGCAGCTATTTCTGCCCTGGTTTAAAATAACAATCTGGAGCTCTCAGACTGCCTTTGGACAGGGGATGAGTGCCCCAGTGAGGCTGGGGATACGTCCAATGGAATTTATTATGGATTATCTCAAAAAAAAATTAGTTTCTAGTAGTTCTTAAAGAGCCCAGCTCAGCCCTGGCCATCTCCATGCAGAGGGGGAGAAGTGGCACCTTGGCATCACCTTTCTGCTGTGTGAGGAGGAAGAAATGAGCCAGGGAAGCCAGGGAGGCAAATTTACCAAAGAAAAGACCATCATAATAATCTTCCACAAAAAAAAAAACAATTTCTCTTTTCTCAGTCTTTCCTGGCAATGATACACTTCATACAATATATATTATATTCTATCCCTGTATTTCAATCTGTTCTATCCTATATTCTATTCTATTTCTGTATAGGTGCATTACTACACTCAGTGACTCTCTAAATCCTCAAATTAGTTCAGGTTCCACATTTTGCCCAAGTAAATTCTGACTGAATAGGCATTGCTGGGGATATATCAGTATTTAAACACTAGTACAGCCCAAGGCAGAGGTTAGAGAAAGGTCAGTCTACTGTTAATTCAAGCTTGAGACAAAAAAAAATTCACGATGGGAATACTTTTATGTGGGTTTGGGAAGGAAAATTCATTTGCTGTTTCACCCAAGGTACTTGGAGTGGACGTGTTATTGGTGTCAAGGGGGTTTCCAACAGCAAATGTTCTGAGGCAATTTTCAGGGGAAGAAATCACTGAAATAGATGACCTAAAAATATCTGAGCATGTCTTGGAAGGATTCCATTTTTCTGGGGAGAAAAAAAATCGACCCAACAACAAAAAAAATATCATGACTCCTCCTGGAAAGAAAGCACCCTTCAGAACCAAAAAGCTCCCAGGAAACAAATCTGGTATTTTCTGCCTCTTTGGAGCTGTTACAGAATCACTGCCTCACTGTGGTCAACCAACCTTGGACCAGATTTTCCCAGTGATGCTCAGAATCTCTTGCTTCAAAAAAATGGGTTTTTTTCCTTTTGAGTGTGTGGAGATCTACCAAGGGAAAACTCCATGAATGTGTGGATTTTCATCATTTTCAATATTGTCATTCCGCTCTTTTCATTCCTAAAAAATGAACTTTAATAGGAGTGAATTTATAATGGCAAGAGCCATCAGTATAATGATCATCAACCCCCCCAGCTGAAAGCTCTGGAAAAATAATGAGAGATTTGTCCCTGTTATTTTATTTAGATTTTCAGCTTAATACCTCAGGCAGATAACAAGAAACCTGGACTGACTTTTTTATTTGGATTGGATTTGTGCTCTGTATTTCTTTTCTGAAATATGGCTCATTTTTTTTTAATAGGTATAAATGTAGGCTCAGTATTTACTGGTGCATATTCAAAAATCAAAGATTTCATCTTGGTGTCCAGTTTGTGATTGTCACAGAGTAGGGAAAAAAAAGCACCCAGGCAGAGAAGCACTGGAGGAGTGAGGATTTTGGGAGATGTTAAATGAGTTCTCTTTAATGACAGATATTTACCTGGAGATTTGCTTTTCAACTCCATCCAATCTTCCAGAGAACCCAAAATTTCCAGAATCCAAAGTTCTCCAGAGGCTGATGTTAAATGTGAAAGCTGCTGGTCCTGCCCTTGTTAACAAAATGATTTGTCACTGTAGAGGGAAGGGGAAATGTTGTGCCATCTACATAATTATTTAACTATTAATTGGGTCTCATCTTGATTTAAAAAGTGCTGATTTCAACGAAGTACCAACTTTATGCAGAAATCTTTGAGCCTCATGCTCAGTGTCAGCTGTACTTTTACACAGAAGAATCCACAAGAAAAGGTCCCTGTCAATCTCTTTCCACAGGTTGGTTTTTAGCTCTCAGAATCCATGGAAATAAAGCCTACCAAATAAATGATAAATCCATGGAAATAAAGCCTACCAAATAAATGATAAATCCATGGAAATAACACCCAAAATAAAGTTCTGCCAAAAGAGTGAAGGCTGAAATCACCTAAAACCCAAAAGACTCAAGGCAGGGATCGGTGTCTGAGTGCCAGCACTGGTGTGTCCTGTCAGAAAAATCCCATTTAGAGCCTAAAAAGTGGATTTTTTTTTACCTTTATCATGAAATTTCAGCTGCCTGGAGGGAGCCAGGGATGGGAAGCTGAGCTGCATGACAAAAAATGAGCCGAGCAAGATTTTGGGCAGGGAAATGCAGCAGCTCAGGGGGTGCTGCCAGCTCCAGCAGCTGCTCCCAGCTGATTCCTGGCCCTGCAGCCTCCTGGGCACCACTGATGTTCCTCCATCCTGGAAATGGGAATAGATGGAAAACTCCCAGCACATAAAAGCATTTTCTCCGTGGAAATATTTATAAAGGGGGCAGGAAGAGAGAGGGAGTTTTCATCTGCACAAGGCTCAGGGTTTCCTTGTGGGTTAAAACTCAACAAAAGGCCAGTTAGAAAAGTTCAGCCACTGCTAAAAAAACCCCAACCCACCAAAAAGAAAAAACCTCTTCAGCTTCCTGAATGTGAAAATAAAATCTGAAGTGTCCTACAGCTTAGAAATGAGAAGAAAAGAAAAAAGATGCCCCAAAATATTACCTTTCCTGGTGAAAAATTCATCTATTCTAAGCTTCTCTCATCTGAGGAGTCCAGATATGTCTCTGGTTTCACACATCCTGCATTGCTTCCCTCATAATTCAGGAAATTTATGAAGTTGGGAAAAAATATAATGGTAAAAAAGCTGTTTTGAATTGAAAATTTGAACAGAAGAAATTGATTCAGGTCAAGCTTGCATTTTGATTTCAACACATTTTCATTTTTAAAACACTTTTCCTTATAAACAGCTTACATTTTGAAATGGAAGTTGCTTCAAAAAGTGAAAAAGTGATTTCCTAATTTAAGAAAATCTTAAAAGATAAAACAATTCCAAGTTTTATAAAAATTAAGACTGGAGAAAATTGTCAAAACTGATCCTTTCCTTTTGATGGATATAATTACCAATATGGAGAAATGAACATTTTTCTGCTGAAATATATTTCAGAAAAATACCCAGCCAGGTGTGATAGGCATGGAAAAGATCAGCAATTATGTCTTACTGAATATATTTGATTGCATGGAGGTTGCATTTCCCTGTCAATATCTCCAAAATGAATTAATCCAGAATTATTTGCATTGACAAACAGCTCAACTGAGCTATTAGGTCTCAGCAGTAAAAGTGGCCTTGTACAAACTGCTTAAATAACAAAAGATTTTTCTCCTTTCAGATTCTGTGCACATGAAGTAAATATAAAATGAACAGTGTGCCTAACTCCTGCAGTGGGAGATAAATGCCATGACAAAGAAAAAAACCAACTTCTCATAAGTTATCCAGCTTTCACCTCCTTTTCTTTCCCTACAAGATTGGTTTTCCATAATTCTCTCTGACCCCACCATCATCTTCTACTTTCCTGTTTCTTTTGCTGCTGGAAAAAAGAGCAGACCCATCATTTATTGCTTTGCACCTCCCATGAGCTTGTCCTGCTGTGTGTAAATCACTGTTGGGTGGTTTTTTCTTTAGCAAAACTGAACCTCACAAGTTTCCTGCCTCTCCTAACAGATCCTTAGGTAGAATAAGTCACTGACTACAGATATGTAACTACTAAAATATGCAGAATATTTTTTGAATTAGGTTACATATGAAAAGGAGAAAAAGAGATGTTTTGTTCTTCTGCAGAGTTGAGGTTACATTGGTGTGGACAGCAGTGTCCCCACACCCTCTGATTCTGATGATTTCATACATTTGGTGAATTCACCAGTATTTAGATCCACTTTCACACATTACTCAACACAATAATCCCTCATTTAATTTCGTTCTGGGCATGCATAGAGCATAAATAATAAAAATTACCCATTAAATCATCCAGAGCAATCGTGTGCAGCTATCAGACATATGCAGCTTGATTTCCCTCCAACTTATCCTCCTCTTGAAAAGATGACTCTCTGTGATTTCAGTGTATTAATCTTGATTAGCACTCATTAACTTAACACTTCTTGTATTTAGTTTAATGTATTTAGCCACTTCAGAAGACAATTGCTGTCAGTTTTCCCCACAGACAAAAAGGAGAGGGAAGATTCACATCCCCCCCCTCCCAGAGCTGGGGGTGTCTCCACCTTCTTTAGGGTGAAAAGAGCTCCCAAACCTCCACTTCCAGGAGCTGTGTTGGCAGGTTTCCACCCAGAGACTAAAACAGGAATTTAGACATCCTGCTCACATGTGAAAGCCTACATGGAGGCGCCTAAATTTAGTTGTCTCCATTTTCTGCTGGATTTTGGCAGGGTTGGGTGCTCGTTCCAGTCTCTCACTCTGCACACAGCCAGGGCAAGATGGATCCTCTTTCCCCACGGATCCCAGGAGCTGCACGGAGCCTGTCTCTGCAAATCTCCAGCAACTCCCTGAGGTTCATTTAATGATAGCAAAGACCCACAGAGCCTTGCTCAGATGTGAAGGAACTGACTCAGTTCCACTCTGCTGTCGTTTTTCCCTCATTCCTTTGCCCCAGGCTGCTCTGCAATCATTACTGCTGGACTAAATTTCAAGCTGGATGTTGCACCAACAAGAGATAAGGGGTATCATGCAGAAAAACATGGAGCTAAATTTAGTGTGTGCTCATTTTACCAACAAACCCTTCCTTTCTTTTGTCTCAGCGTTGTCACTAACTCATAAAGTGCAGATAAAATCAGAATTGGTCCCAAAAAGGAGAAAGATGAGGCAGAGTTGATGGAGCACAAAGCCATATCCATGGGTATTTTGCTTTAGACCATCAAGAAGATAATTTACAAAGGAGGCTGAAGTACCACAAACCTGATGGAAAAACAGGCTGAGTAACAGGGAGAACTTAAAGACCAATTCTGTCTCTGTTCTACACAACTCAGTTTCATGCCAGGCCCTGTGAGAGGAAACATAAGTAAATTTTTCAAGTCTGAATCCAGAGAACAGCAGAGTGGGTACCCTATTCATGGATATTTCCTCCAAATCATGGGGAGATGCCCATCAACCCCCAAGGAATAGATATTTTCCTATATCCTGGAAATATTTTTTGTCACACAAGGAATATCCTGCTGCTGTCTCTGGAAGGCCGAGCTATTGCCCAGTTTTTAAAATCATATCACACCTTCTAAAGGAGGATTTACTGGTTGAATCTCAAATGTGTCCCATGTCTTTTCTTCCTGCCATGCAGCACAGCTTTGTTATTTTCTTCCTGATTTTTTTATGGCTTGATAAGCCCAGGACTCAGAGATTTTTGAGTTGTACGGAGCAAGATTTTGTATCTGGGATAGTGCAAGTGGAAAGATGAATGCCTTTTAATTTCACATGAAGGAACAGCCCAGGTTTCCTGGGATTCAGGGCTCTGCAGCACTGGCATGGCAACTCTCATTCCTAAAAATGATGCCTTAAAGCAACTCCGCAGCTTCCCGGTGTCATATTGAATGATAAACTGATTTCAAACATTAAGCACAACTGCAAACAGTGTTAGCAGCAGATTTTAATAGGGGTCAAGTGGTTTCATTTCAAGGTTCACCCTGCATTAATTTATGTTAAGTTTCTTATTTCAGACAAGTTGTTAAACTTCTGTGGCCGTGTAGCTCACAGCAGCGGGGATTACTGGGTAATCTGAGGCAATTAAAAGAATAATAAAACTATTGGATTCCTAGGAAAAAAGGGAGCTAAATGTCAGTTACATTAACATGAAATACTACCAAATACCAAAGACCTGTTTCATTCCAGTGTCTCCATCTGATTATTTAAAAAATCCCTCTCTCCCCATTCTGCTCATGGAATTTCTGGAGGGTGAATGAGCCATTAACTCTGCTGGGGTGAGAATGAGAAGGAAATATTTTGCATAATAAACCACCACTCCTGTCCATCCAAGAATATTTTCTGCTGTGCAGGCTACAATTGTATTTCATTCAGAGTGAAAATTGTGATTCCTGCTGTGGGCAGACCTTAGGGGACGAGGCACACGGGAGTGTTTGTTCCCTGCTCCATCATTTCCTCTGCTCTGCTCACCTCCTCATGATTTTCCTTATTTCCTCATGATTTCCCTCTTCTTCACCCCCTGGGAAGGGGTAAATGAAACCTTGGCTCTGTTTTCTGGCCCTTTCAGTTAATCCCAACCCAGGATCCCTTATCACAACCTTTCCTTAGGCAACAGAGGCGAATTGCTTGGAGCTGCTTTTATCCCAAGCAATTCCAGCTTCAGTGGGCACAGCTCCAAACCGTAATTCCTCAATTTTATGTGAAAATCAAGCAAACTGCCTCCTCATCCCATTGCCCCGAAGATAAATGGGTGAGAAATACCTGCTTATTTCAGGCCTTTCACATCTTGCTGGTTTTATTAGTGCAGGGATGTGCTGCACAGGATCCTTCTCCCTGCTGTGCCTAATTTCTGACTCCAAGGGTATTATTAAGGAGGAGGAGTAGAAAAGATTAGGTGTGCTTTCATCTCCCTACCCAAATGGTGCCAGTCCTCATCAGAAAGCAGCAAACATTTGCAGGAAAATTTCTCTTCACAGCTCCCCCCCTCCCAGGTCTCTGATCAAAGGTCTCGGAATTAAATTGATTCTTGGAACATCCATCCATTTGACGTGCAAATTGTGCACTTTAAAAAGAAAGAAAAGATTTTAAGCCTCGTAGTTGTCATCTCAGTGTAACATTTCTTTCTGTCCCGATCCATTTGAAAGAGCCTTGAATCTGACACGAGGCATTTGAATGTGCTTAAATATTCCATTCAATTGGTGCAGTAGCAGGGTAAGTTAATGACAGCACAATTAATGAAAAGCACCTTACAGTTCCATTTCTCCAGAAATTAATTGGTTTCCAATTCTTAACTACATTTAATTAAACCACTGTACTTCTGCTCTTTCATTTGTTCAGGAAAATTGCCTTGTGCATGGCAAGGAATACATTTTAAACTGTGTTTTTTAAATACGATTTATAATCTTGATACAACTCGCTCATTCAAGCACTGGCATTTGCTGCTAATTATGTTTAGGATCCAGCACAAATTGTCCTACCTGAAACCTTTGAAAAGCTGAAATATCCAAGTGGAAAACCAAATATATTCCACAAAAACAGTCACTAAGGCAAATATTTCCCTTCTGACCATCTCCAGATCCAGAGAGTCACCTTGCCCCTGGGTCCCACCCCAAGAATGGGTGTTAAATTTGACCAGGAGAATTTCATGGGAGTTCAGCTGGATAAAGGTGCCCAAATAATGAGGAAAAAACCAGTTCCAGAAAAGCTCTAATTTAAAAGTTTTCTTTTAAATACAGCTCTTAATTTAGCTGAGCTGTTTCAGACCATTTTTAAGAGATAATTTAACTACAGTAAAGCTGCAATAAAAGATGCAAATGTTGCCATAACCAACTCAGCATTTCGGAGGTACCTCTGAGTCCAAGCACAGCTGGTAACTTCATAAAGACAAATATCTGAGGCTAAAAAGCATTTAAATTTGAAAGCCACATTTTAAAAGCTTATAATCATTCTGTGGGGATCTGGGTTTTGACCTTTATCTTGAAATTTTGAACAATCTCAGCACTTAAAGTACATATTACTCCAGAAAACAGCCTGGGATTGTTAATAATGGATTATGAATACATAGTGTTCATATTGATTATCACAGTCAGATTCACTCTGTTCATTTTTATTTCTTCAAGTGTCTGCTTCACGCAGCCAAGCCCAAGAGGAATTAAATGGGGGAAGTTTGTAGTCTAAGAGCTGATTATCCTGAAGGAAAACTGGCAAAGCTGGCACTTGGAAGTGTTAAAACATGATCATTATTACCATGGGATTGGAGTCTTTCAGCTAAAGAAATCCTTGACTGCAAAAAAAAAAAAAAGTGAAGGCTATCAAAAAACCTTCCAGAAAGCAGCAAGCAGAGCTAAATGACTGACAGCTAATTGACTTCTTGTTGCAAAGCTTTGCTGCAAATATCCCCAGACAGGAGAGCACTTAACCAGATCAAAATGTTGTGGCTGGCTATTATTTTGTCAAGAAGTTAGGAAATTTGGAGGAAGTAAATTACATGGACTGTGCTGCGTTTGTCGTTCACTGAAATTTCATTACTGAAGCTTGACAGCCTAAAAAAAAAAAAAAAACAGATGGTAAAATATGCTCCATTTTGTGCATTAATACAGCACAAAAGACCTTGCCACACAGGACTTTATAATGTTGCAGAATTCTCTGCAAATGACCTCTAATGTGACCTAGAAAAGCAGCTTATTTATATATAAATAGGAAACTGCAAAAAGGAGGAAGGTCCCCACAGAAAAAAAACCAACTATTGGGGTCCCTGTGTTTCAGACTTTCAAGGAACATCACTGTGAGCTTGTAAAGTGAGACCAGAAAGTCAGATGGGAGCTGTAACATTGATCTCCCCAATGCAAAGAGCTGATAATTGTCAAATAATCATCAAAACCACGCTCATGCAGTGACTCCTTCATGTGGCACCACCTTCACACACAGACCCCTGCTGGAACACCACCTGAAAGCCCTAAACCCATCATCAGTGGCTGTTGTTTTTAGAAATAACGTTCCTGGTTTCCACTGAGTGTGGAGGCTGGAGTTTGCAGGGATCCTTTGCAGGGGTCTCCTCAGCGTGATCCAAACACCAAACCAAATTCCCTGGTTGGATTTTCAAACCCCCCTGGGTGGGATGCCATACCTGATGGGTTATAAAAACCTGTGTGGGAGGCGTGCATGATGGAGGATAAATATGAATAACAACATGAACAGAAGCTCATTGTAGAAAGGCCCCATGGTGTTTGTTCTCTGGTGTAGGAAAACCCCCAGCCCTGAGGCTGCTGGAGTGCACAGATTGCTGCCTTCCATCCCCTGCTGATGACTGAAAGCTGTTGGGTGAAAGCATGACAGTCACATTTGTAATGCTGTTTATCCATCCAAACAGGGATCTGAAATGATGACACATTGTGTGGAAATATCTCATCTGTGTGTGCAGAAACAGAGCAGTGATTTTGGGGATTCCTCCTGGAATCTCAGTGTGAGCCCCACGCCTGCCTGCCTCTCGTGCTGGGAGCAGGGAGAGAAGGCAGAGGGGCTGTCTGGCACTGCAGAGTCAGGAAACAGAGCTGTGGAGATGTGAAATGCCCTGTCTGCCACCAAATCCCACATCTGCTGCCAAAACTGCTTCAACTTGGACTTGGAAACGTGCACAGAGACCTGCTCGTTCACAAAGAGCTAAAATTATCTATTAATTTCAAGTAGTAAATACATTTGGGAAGAAACTAATTTTTTTTTCTTTGAAGCAAAGCAAACAAAAGTAATTGAAGAATATTATCTGCTAATAATTCAGTGAGCTGGGCTGCTGTAGGGATATGTTAATCACACACTGCTCATCATGTTAGAGAACACTTACACTTCTCCAAATCAATGAGGAAAAGATCCTGCACTCGAATCAGGCAACATTTTAAAGATGATCAAGGGATATTTCTTTGGGTGATTTGTTATGATTCTGATCAAGACCTGCTTTAACTGCAGCAACAGAATTCCTCCCAACTTTTGTCTTTTTTTTTTTTTGGCAGAGGGGAACTGAATTGTGCATAATGGCTCTGGACACATCGTGGGGGCCACAGAGTTCACACGACAAACCACAAACAGCTCAGCATTGTGCACTTTGTCTCCTGAGAGCCATCAACCACTGATCCAGATGGGCAGTCTCATATGAGAATCCACCTAAACCCAGATGTCTCTAAGGGTACTTTCAAATAATCTTTTTTTAAGGTATTTTCTTATTTCTCTTGAACAGTAAAAAACAGCTTGCCTTGGATTCAGTTTCATCCGTGCAAATTACAGGAGATTCAGCACACACCAAGAAAATTGCTGTGCAAAGAAGACTCTGATTTTTCCAAACATTTAGACAAATATTATATTTAGCACAAAAACCATCCAGGCAAAAGTCACTGACCTCTCAAAGCAAAGCATATTGTCAAAAATACTGCAGCGTCCTTGCTAGCGAGGCGAGAGACCCAAGGCAAATCCTTCCCAGAGCCTGTGTGCTTGGAGATCTTTGCTTATCAGGGCAGAAAGACAACCAGTGGTGGCTTTGAGCTACTGCTGACTGATTGAATCACGATGATCTGCACTCCAACTGGAGTGGAACACTGCAAAAAGCAGAGCAAAAATCTCCTTCATTCCCCTCTGTGCGGTTTTGCTGTTGGAGAGGAGGGAGCGAGCTCAGAGCCACTCGGGTTCCTGAATTTCCTATGAGCAGGCACTGCAAGGATGTGTCCTCTCTAGTCCATGAACCTCTTCTAGATGTTTACACAGTGTGGGGAAAAAAATCTCTAATATTGGGAAAGACCAGGGCGTTTGCTGAGTTTGCAGCAAACTGGAGGGATTTGAGGGACACTGCAGTGACAGGAACAGGGGGAAAGGCTTCAAACCAAAAGAGGGGAAATGCAGGTTGGATTTTGGGAAGGAATCCCTCCCTGTGAGGGTGGGGAGGCCCTGAACAGGGTGCCCAGAGAAGCTGTGGCTGCCCCTGGATCCCTGGAAGTGTCCAAGGCCAGGCTGGACGGGGCTTGGAGCAGCCTGGGACAGTGGAAGGTGTCCCTGCCCATGGCAGGGGTGGAATGAGATGATTTTTAAGGTCCCTTCCAACCCAAACCATTGTATAATTTGTATGATCCTTGAGGGTTTCTTACTTCTGTGAAGCTGCTGGGCTAAAATGTCAAAATATAAGCTCTATTCACACCAATAAAGACAATTTCCATGAGGCAGAGGTGCTCTGAGCACAGTCCCTGTGCCAGGCGTGGGACAGACAGGGAGCAGAAGGAAACCCCTGTCCCAGCCTGTCCAGGAGAGCAGTGATGCCTTAGGATTTCAGCCTTTCTATTTTTCAAATCCTGCACTGCATCTGTGCATAACTCTACACTCCATATAAAGTGTCAGCTACATTTTGGTCAGACAAAACTATTCCTCTGGGCCTGAAACTCAAGGACACCTCACAGCCTCAGGCCCCAAAAGTATAAACAGAAGTGACTTGGGGAGGAGCAAACTGGGGGTAAATGGCTTCATTACCTGAAGCTGTAATTGAAGGATTAACCCCTGATACGTAAATAGATCATATTTATTTATATCTGTCTGAAAAACTCATGACCATTGTCCATTTTTGGGTGTAGCCCCTTTGGGGAGGCTTTGTTTTCCCTTCATGTACCTGAAGGCCCTTCATTAAATATATCTGCTCTTATTTTTTTAACTTTGTCTGAACTCTGCTCCTAGGTAAGCCTGAAAAAGGCATCAGCTCCGGAAAGAAATAATGCTCATGGCTCTTTCCCTGAGCTAGATGGGAGCTGGCACAAAGGAAGGGTTGAGGAGCAAGGAGAACTTATTAAAATAATGTGGTGGTACAGGGTAAAGGCTTCACTTCCCATTCCAGAACTCCCTGTTGGAAACCCTGAAGCCTCTGACCTCTCCAAAGGGAGTTTATTTAAGACATATTTGCAGTCAATTTTATGTGATTTATACCAACTCTTTGAAGTCAATATTCCTTTCTATTTCTGGCTTTGTTTTTCGTCATTTCCCCAACTTCTCCCTATTATGTTGTTTATTTACTGACTGTTCTTAGAAATGAAAAAAAAAAAAAACATCCTGATAATTTTTTGGCATGCTGCACATCTCTGTTTTCAGGGAATCAGGCACTTAAACTTCCCCGGTCATGTTTTCTGACAATTTTTTTATCTCCAGACCCCTCCAAAAAACTTCCTGTTGAGCTCCAGGAAGCCAAAAACATCTTACTCTTCCCTCCATGACTCCATGGCTGTCCCACAATGGTGCTGCTACAGGAAAAAAATAGAAATAAAAATATATTCTAATCCTTACTGTGGAAAATCAGGAGAGGAGAGGGACACTTTTATGTTGAATTGGCCTCTCTTGATTTTCTCATGGCCACCCACATGGGTATCCCTAATTTATCTTCTCTTGCATCCAAAAAATTGCCAACAAGTTCAAATACAATCCTTACCTTGCAAAAAGGCATCTCTAAATGCCAATTTTCCTGCATAAACTGAGTGATCTTTACAGAGAAACTGTAAAAATGTATTGCTCCTCAGATGCTTTAAAACTTCACGAGAATGATTTTGCTCACATAAAGTCGTTACTGCCTGCTGCCCCTGTTTTTCATTTGGTTTATTTACACTGCAGTTACCAAAATGTTGGGTTTGGAGTCTTTTTTTTGTGTGTGTATGAACACTTGGAATACAACAAAGAAAATTCATGATTTATTTATGCATTTACAAGTATACAGATAATTAGGAAATACTGTGCTCACTAAAATTAAATTACAGAACCTGACTAAACCACATCCCATCATTTGCAACGAATCAATTCATTCTCTGCCTGTCTTTGATTTTAATAGATTCAATTGCAATTTCTGTGTGTAAACCTTTCTCCTGTTTTATACATTCTGCAAATTCTGATTTTTTTTTACGTTTTTTCAACATAGGCACCCATTGTGTAAAGGATTTCTGTGCTTCTTTGTGCTTCTGGAATAATTATGCTGTCTGCTAGAGAAATAAAGTGACAGCTTTGAATTTAAAGCTAGGAGAGTTTCACAGGTAATTTCTATGCTGTGTCCTGAATATATATATATATATATATATATATATATAACATAAAGTGGGGGGTTTTCTTCTCCTACAAGATATGGTGGGCTTAAATGCTCTGTAGAATTTCTTGAACAATTTTCTCCATCTTCTTTCTCTCGTGGTGTGGATCTGCCTTTGTTAAAGATGTGTTTATCTAAGTATTTGTCACTCTCTTCTATTTTTTGTTTCTTTTGTTTATGGAGCAGGGAATTGAGCTTGATTCCCACAGCAAACTGAGCAGAGGGAATTTGGTTGGATTTATTTGGCTCTCCTGGCTGCAGAAATAAAATCAGCATTCCTCAAGGATGAATATTTAAGTAAAACACATATAATGGTCCAGTCCAATAAAAAAACCTGATGTAAACTTTGATTAATGGTCCAATAGAGTTTGTTTACTGACCATAAATTTTAGTGAAAGAAATTTATTAGAATGTCCTGTACCTATTTCACCTGAGGTTTTGGAGATGCCAATATTTGTCTGCTTGGTCAGCACTTCAGAGCTGGAGTTTAAAATCTTTTCCGGCGAGGCTTTTGGGGTTTATTCCTGGAGTTTTAAAAGGGAGGCCACGCCAGGAATAACAACAAGCAATAAAAAGTAAAATAACAGCAAGAACGAGTAATCACCTACTGAATATTTATCATCTCAGTACCTACTGTCCTTGTTCCTGTGAACTCATCCCCAAAGAACAATTTATTGGCTCTTAACCACAAACAAACCCCAGCATATGGAGAGGGCAGCAGGGTTATGTAACAGAGACAAACAAAGGTCTTTGTAAAGAGCTGATATCATGCTCCAAAACCCTAATTGCTATAAATAACATCATCTAGTTCATTTATTTACTCTGTTTCAGTGGTGTTCACACAATGTTCACTCACAGGATTTCCACTCAGTTTACCACAGGAACACACACACAAAAAAGAAAAGAAAACAAAACAAAACAAACAAACAAAAGAAAAACAAAAAAAAAAAACCCAAAAACACCCACCAAAAATATATATAAAATAATTTTCTGCTCTAACTATCAGCAGCAAAAGTGGCAGTCAGAGCTTTACCAGGCAGTTTGAAGGACTGGATTCCTGACTAAAGCAAGAGAAAGAAGACAGGAAGGTTAAGCAGGCTGAGTAATCTCCTACCACGGGGCCACTTTGCCCAAAGGAGAATCACAAGCCAGCAAATTAAAAGAGCCTTTTGTGACAGCTAAAATCAGGTTGGCACATTCAGGTGGTTGTAAAGGGGACAGGAGGAGCCCACTTGGCCTTCAGGATGTTACAGACTCCTGCTCTGAGCTGCCTCACAGCCCATCACAGGTTTGAGGTTAAAACTTTTCACTCATTTCAGCACAATCTCACGAGGGTGATAAATGGAATTTGTTAAACAAATTAAAGCATACACTGGTTCCTCTTTTTCTACTCCAAGAGTCATCACTTTATTTTAAGAGGCTCCCAACACATCCTCAGCCACAGCAATGGCTTTGCTTGCCTGGCCATGGGGTTTGGGTCTCAGCAGGATTTTAGCTGACCCAAAAGAGGCCATTTGAAAAAAAATCTGGGAAGGATTTGGGGAAAACCACAGTGAGAACAAGAGATGTGTACCCCCCACCTCACCTTCTAATTTCTCTGCCAGCTTGTGCCACCTCCAGAGGGTGCAGAATGCTGCAAGGCAGCACTGCCCAATCCCACTCCTGGCTTTCTATTAAATACCATTGCTTCAGTTGCAGCAGGAGAGTGAACTCCAAGGCAGATTTCAATGGGAGCTGCTCTTGGCTCCATTAGAGAAGATTTTATGTGCATAACTTTAAGCACATGCATCATTCAGCTGATTTCAGCAGGACTCCTAAAGCTTGAGTGCCTTGTTGAATCAGAGCCTTTCTGCATCCCTGGCTGCAGACTCGAGTGCTGACACTCCAACATCACCCAGGGCCAGCTGCTGATTCTGAGATGTCAGGACCTCCCTCACTGGTAGAATCAGAGAATCCCTGAGTTATTTGGGTTGGGAAGGACCTCAAAGACCATCTCATTCCAATCCCCCTGCCATGAGAGGGACACCTTTCACTAGAGAAGATTGCTCCGAGCCCCATCCAAATCCTTCACTGAGTTCTCAGCCCCACCACGCTGCTCCTAAAGTCTCTCTAGAAATTCTCCCAGGCTTCAATAAGAAAACTTATCCTGAAAAAAAAAAAAAAAAAAAAAAAGAAAAGAAAAAAGATGCAGAATAACAAATATCTTGTGTTTGCAGGGAATAATCTCTTCAGGGACAGCCCAAAAACCTCACCCCCATCCCTGAAGCATCCAAGGCCAGGTTGGACAGGGCTTGGAGGAACTTGGGATAGGGGAAGGTGTCTCCATGGCAGAAGGTTGAAATGAGATGATATTTAAGGCCCCTTCCAACCCAAACCATTCTGATTCTACTGTTCTCTAACTCTGATTTTATCTATTAAGTGAGAGAGAAGCATTTTGAATTTGAGGGTAGCACTTTGAATGCAAAAAGATCGGTCCAAGCTTTGCACTTCAATTTCATCTGTGTCTAATAAAGCATCTCCTGGAACATCCTTCCCACTGCAAACTCTGGCTTTATTTCAGTGCTCCTATGTGCAAAAGGCAGAGCTTTTCATTGCCTTTTTTGCACTGTTAACTCTCATCTACATGAACAAAGGTGGCAGCAGCAGAGTGCTAAAAAGCTGATTTACAAAGCACTCAATTACCAGTTCTGTGTTACATTGCAAAGTCAGGACATGCAAATCAAAGTTGTTTGTTAGGAATACAGGGGAACGATTTAAAATATAGTGATACTATTTAAAATCCATTTTTGGATATGTTAATACTTTATTAGGAATGTAAATTTATATTAGGCTCTGCAAACCTTTTTATTTTCAGGTTATGCAAATTCATTTCAAGATATGTTAATTTAGTTCCTGACACAGATCAGTAGAAGATCTTAAGTGTAATGATAAAAAAAATTATTTAAGAACTACAGTTACTTGTAAGGCTCAATTCTACAACCCAAAGGCTACATAATTGAAACTCTGGCCTTAGTCCAGATTTGTAAAACGAGACAATTTAGCCATGAGAATACATCTCACACTGAGCTGTTCTGGATCAGTCATAAATGTGGTTGTTCTGAATATTTTGCTTCTCCTGCCTCACCTCTTTGCTGGATACTTCTGAAACTGTTACTTCAAACTAATCTTTATATCACAAGGTTTAATGAATTTCTTAATTCCCCTTTTCTCCCTTTTCCTCCTTGGTAAGACCTGGCTGTAAAACACCAGTTTTGATCTCATGCTGCCTGGAAACAGCAACTTCAAACTCTGGGGTAGATTATACTCAGAGGAAGGTTAATCCTGCTGCTCGAGCAGAGCTTTTCTAAAGGTGCCACTCACAGCTGGGAAACGAAAACCATAAAGCTTTTTCTGCCCTCAACATTTACCTTTGTACCTCTAAGAATTATCCCAGTTGGAAAAGTTAGTACCTCCTCTGGATCCACTGAACCTCAGCCTGAATTTAAGAGTTTATTCTCTTTTCAGCACTGGAAATGCTGAAATGCTGACAAAACAACTCCAGCCTCCTACTTCCCATCAAGATAAATGTCTTAAAAGTTAGAGATTTGGGATTCTTTCTATGTCTCCTTTTGTTTTCAGTATGGTGAGGTCTCAGGTTGTATTTCCCACTCCCTGGAGCTAGTTCTGTACTTTTCTAATCTAAGTAAAATAAAAAACCAACAACAAAACAACAAACAGCATCATCTTAGATAAGACACAAACTTAAGAAAAATGTGATGTGGTTCAGCCTCACATTCGAAACAGGTGGAAGCAAAAATCAGGGACTGGAGAGTCACATTTAGCTGATTTTCCAGCTATATCATGACACACAGGGATTTTCCTCAAATTTTTTGCACCTTTCAGGACAGACAAACTGGGAAAATAGGGCTGCCTACAAGGAAAACATTGATAACTTCCAGTTTATGATGGAAATACCTAAACAAAGGTGTTTTCTCACAGCTTGATGTGTTGCTAATGCAAACCTGAAGCAAGAAGTGCCCCAATATGAGCGGTAATTAAATACTCCTTTTCAACCTCTGGAAAAGTTTTGCCTTCTTTCAATTCTGACTTTGATCTAACCTGGTTTTCCTTTCTTTTGGGGTTTCTTCTCCCAGCTCTATGCTGCTTTTCTGAAAATGTTAACCTTTTTGGTAACTACAGACACGTGTTCAGTGGCAGGAAAAGTTACTGGAACATCCAAAAAGGAGAAAGCCAAAGCCTCCAGGACCCCTCAGTTGTCACCACCCTCCAAGAAGCCACAAGTCACAACCTACAGCGAGAGAAGCGCTTGTCAAAAAAAAGGTGGGGGATCATTAATTCTGGATAGTCACTAAAGAGGCAATGATTTATTCATGTGAAGCTCTCCTGAGAATTCAGTGTGCCCAAATGGCAAAGAGACTTGTCAAGCTCGTTATCTGGGGGATAAAGGCTGCTGTCAGCTCTTTGGAGGAGCGCTCGGCTCGCTGGAAACTGGCACCGCTCTCATCTCCGGGGAGCCGCTTTATTCGAGAGCAGAGAAGCCGCTTTCCTCGTTTTCCTCATTTCCAGCTGAGCCTGGGAAAAAAGCCTGTACGCCTTCCAACTGATTGTTTTCCCATTTTGCCCGAAAAGCCATCGCTCCTGGCCGGTCCCACACCTCTCTCTGCTGTGAAGCAGCCGGGATGCTCCATCCTGTCAGGAGAATTAACCCGCAAACACCAGAGGTTTATGTCCAAAAAGGAGGCTGAGGAGTGCTGTAAATTCATTCGAATAAAGGGAGACGTCATGGGGCATTTCCCATGGGGTCTCCCAAATTTTTGGAGCCTCCTTTTTTTCCAAATTTCCCTGCTTCATGTCCCTCTGTCTTTCCCCATTGGCTGAGGTACTTGAGAGGCACAGACTTTCTGAAAACACCTAACACCCAAGATCTCCTTCTAATGTATATCCCACTTTGTCTTTTCCTTGTGTCAGTCAGTGGAATTCCTATAGAATTTATGGTTCTTCCCATTGTTTCTTTCATCTCTCAGTATCTAAGTTTATTTATCAGCAGACCCACAGTTTGTTTGTAAAGACACATCCCTCCTTCCTTCCCATCCCCATTCCCAGCCACTGCTCCGGTTCTCCTTTTACTGTAATAAAACCCTAATAAAAAGCAGCAAATTTTCATCCAATTATTTTCTTTTACAGTTGAATATGCAAAATGAAAAAGTGCATACAGTGATCTCTTGGTTTGTGAAATTAAGAAGCTTAAGCGCCAAAATTTTAACTGTGCTACTTTAATGACTTTAATTTAGAATATTGTGTATGTGTGTTCCAATAAAAAACAGCATTTAAAACTAAATTATACACACAATACGAATGCTAAGGAAACCAGGTATTTCATTAGAATAAGTCATACTATTTAGCCCACCAAGAAGTGAGTGATAAAGGTCCCTCCTTCACTGCTCACCCAGGCAGCCTTCACACCAAAGGAGCTGCTCTCTTTCAAGATAAGCCCCTTAATTTTGTTGCTGGGTCGGGGAGGTACCAATGGGATAGAACAGCCTCACTGGATTTCACTCAATTTGAGAGTTTCATCCCTTCCTCATCGCTTTCCTACCCAAATATCCTCATCCTCATGATTGGGGTTGGAGCAGCGATTTTGCATCTGGTAGTGAACAAGGTTGATCCTGCTCCTCCCCAGAGTGAGTGCTGGGAGGTTGGGATGATTTATGAAACCAGCACATGGCACTGGGTGATGTTATTCCAACAACCACAATGAACACCGAACAAATTTGGGTGCTGGTGGTGGCTGCAAGGCAAAGAAGCAGCATTTGGTCCTTCAGGGTTGGACTCAGGATCAGAGCAAGGCACTGATGGCTCCTCAAAGCTGATTTGTTCAGTGTTAATTGTGGTTGTTTGAATAATTATATCCTCCCAGGCAAGGGAGGGAGGTGTCTCCTTTGATGGAACACATCCACTCTGAGAGTTTGGGGAAGAAAAACAGGACAGGGTCACCAAGTGCTGTTCCTTAACACCAAAATGATGGAGCTTAAGCTTGAGAAGGTTGGGGAAAAGGATGAAAATTTGCTCTAAGGATCTGTGTGCATGGGTGGATTTGCACAGGGGAAAATGCTCAGGAATTCATTTTTGTCTGATTTCACTAGAAATCCTCATCATTTTGCTAATCCAGCTTTGTGAGCAAAGCCTACGACAGATCAGCAGTGAACGTTTGGCTGTGGGCTTCCGACTTGAGTTTGAAATCAATTAAAAATTGTGTTCAAAGTAATACATTTGTGTTAGGTTTCGTTTTTCACATTTGTTTGCCTTCACTGCACCTTTAGCTCGAACCATCTCATTTTCACTTTCTCCAGCAGAAGACCCATGAGCTCAGAGGTAAAAATGAATATGACAATCTCATAAAAAGCAGATATAATAGAAATCTAATGAATGCATCTCCATAATAAACTGATAACAACATCAGAGGAAATGCTTTGAGAAAAGGGAGCCCTGAAAATGCAGGTGGAGAGGAAAATACTTGTTGCACCTGGATCATTTCAAGATGGGGAACAGGCTCTGCCCTCCTCACCACACATTTTCTGTACTGAAGTGCTCACAGAGAAATATTAAAAGTGGGGGGGAAAAAAGTTTCTGAAGGCTGAAAAGCACTGGTTTAACTTGGTTTAAAATAAAGGGGCTGTGGGCTGCTTCTGCCCTAGAAGAAAATATCTTCCATGATTTAGACTTAAACAAAGTTTCTTGAACTCTAAATTTGAAACAGCACATTTAAAGGCAGGTGGGTGGAAGGCTGTGGAGGTGGGAAAGTGAAAAGACAAAGGGAAGAGAGCAGGGGAGAGCTCTTGGGAATCTGTTCATGGAGAGCTCTCAGAAATTTTTTGAAGTTGAGGAGATATTATGTTAATCCAAGTTCTAATTGCTAGGCAATAAACAACACCCACCTGCTGACTAAATGTCAGGACCAAACTTATCTCTGAATCTGCTTTGAAACCATGTCAGTCATAGTATCACAAACAGATTGAACCCTTCTTTTGGTGTTAAAATTTAAGAAAAGCCAGGATATTTAATTACCCGAAGTTAGAGACATCAGGTATTAAAAAAAAACAAACAAACAAACAAATAAAACCCCAACCAATCTGGCAGTAGGTGGTGAGAGCTGCAGTGAGTTGTGACTGTTTGTGAGCCAATTATGAAATAAAACCCCCTAGAAATGCATCCACGTACACCACACATTAATGGGAATATTTCAAGAAAATGGTTTTCCTGTTCTCAGGCTGGAAAAGTTTCCAGGGGTTTAAAGTGTCTTTTCTGCAAGCAGGATGGTCTCTGCACACAAGGATGTGCTGCTAACTCACAGTTTATGTGGTAAAGTTAAAAAAAAACCTAAATAAACACAAAGAAAACTCACCACAAATGAAAAACCAACAAACAACTGTGGGAAAACTCCTCTTGATGGATTAAATATTTTCCTGTCCTTGACAATCAGCCTCCAGTGAGCAGCTTCTGCCCATGTGCTCCAAATCCTTTGTGGATCCTAAGGCAGGAAATGGGAAATCCCAGGCAAGCCAGAGAAGCAAATCTGAACAGAAGCAAGGAAAACCAACCTGAGTCTGAAATAAAAGAGAGTCAGATTCACTTTTTCATTGCATTAAGCCAAAAAAATGAGAAGTCTTCAGAGTTAACAAAATGCATCTGCATTTTGAAATTCAGTGTTTGGTGATGTCCAACCTTCACCTTTTCTTGGCTGTCAGGCCTCTGAACAATGCAGCAAAAAAGGCCTCCTTTGCTCCAGATACCAGACCTTGGGCAGGAAGATGGAAAGGATCTGGAATCCTCAGTTTGCTTAAAGTATGGCAAATGAATAACTGGATCAATGTATAATTAAAACTCCATTTAATTCTAATACTCAGCAAAATGCTGTGGAGTTTTGACTTAGTGTGTTCTTATCTGGAAGGGCAGTGCTTAATCCTAATATTAGTTCTGGCTGCTGAGTTTCTCTCTGTGGAAAAAACCACATTTTGTGCCTTTATTTAAGGAATCCTCTTTCTATGCAAATGCAATTCCTCTGAGAGAGGAGCGAGCACGGGGAACACAAGTTATTTAAAACAGGCTATTCAGTATTTTCCTAAAAAAAAAAAAAAGCAGATTCTCAAGTTATTTAAAGGCCATGGGACTTACATACCCAAGAACAACAAAACCCTGAGGATCTGAATCAAAACACGTCACTGAGCTTCTCCTCTACTTTCACTGAATGCAAATGAGAACATGAATTAAAACAAACATCACATGGCCAGGAAATAACAACTTCAGCCTGCAAGAGCCACCAGCGTTGTTGTGCAGCTGAGTCACACCTGAACGGAGGAGAAATGGAATTATGATTGAGCAGACAGGAATAGGAGCTCGTGGATAGAAAGAATTGCCCAGCAGTGACAATTCTTTGGGCTTGGGGAAATAAATTCACCTCTCTCCTCTACTCCAGCCCTCCTGCACAGCCTTGGGAAAATCACAGAGCTGTTAGAAGAATAAATGCATAATAAACTCCGAGGCACTCTGCTATCACTGCTGAGGGCACCAGGAAAGTGCTTAAGTTCTTGGAAAGCAGCATGGAAAGCTCTTTGGTATTTATTTCTCAATCTGGACAATATTTCACAGCAAGAATACATTTACACAAGTTTATTCAGCCAAATTTGGGAGTGGATTCAATGAAACCTGTGTGCAGGATGACAGGATCCTTGTGGGAAGCTAATGTGAAGCAGTTACTTTGCTTTAAATTCATGTTCTCCCTTGCTGTGCAATAGCTTTCCTGTGTGGATAAACTTAAAGAAAAAAAAAATAAATTGCCAATATCTGTTAAGTAATTTCTGTAATAACCAGTTTGCCATTATCCATCATTGAATTGAGAGCTACCTTTAAAAGCTTTTATCCTATTAGGATAAACAAAACGGAATCAGGGGGTAAAAAATTCACCACAAAAGGCAATCAACTGACAGATGGAGACATTTAAAATAATGTATTTGAGAAGGATCAGGGAAATGCCCACTTCTGTCTCGTTTTGGACAGTGAAGGGCAGTCTGTCACACTTCCCAAAGGACATTTAAATATCACCTTACAGAAGGGTGGAGAGAAGCAGTCAGTCAAAGGAAGCAGATGCTAAACTGAGATCTGGAACCTTCTGAGCTACCAATTTAACAGGGAAAGAAAACTCATGGAAAATGATCCAGCTGCAGCAGGAACATTTGAAAAGCAATGACAATTATGTGCTCCCAGAGCAGCAGAAGGTAAAAGTACCAGAGTGAAGCTCTAAGTTAGTGATAGTAAAGGTTGTTGGAAAGAGCGTGGTTATTTCCTTCAATTGCAGTCCCAGCTGAAGTTATTTTTCTATTTAAAAGCGATCTTTGGTTTGTTATGAGACATTTCTCATGTTTATAGATCTCTCACTAGAAGCTGAAGAGTTTAGATCTCCGTGGAAAATGCACATAACCTTGGAGTCTTCAAGAAAACTGTCTTTATATTACACCCATTAGAGATGAATTTATGCATTTAAACCCAGAAAGTGCCTAAACATGCAGACAGAGGTTTCCCAATTGTTCCCACTGATTTCCATCACCAGGTATTTATCAGCAGTGCTGGCTCCATCATTGCCTCTATAAATCCAGCCCGGCCACTTGGGATTGCTTTTTAAGATACAAAAGAGTTCTACACTGAAAATAATTCTCACCCGAAGCATCTGCTGCTTTCCTCAGCAAACAGGGGAGAGATCCCTCACTTCCTGTGCCATCCTGGGTCTAAAACACTCAGGAGCAGCATGGCAAAAGGAAAATTGCTGGAGTGTGTGTCAAACAACCCCAGAGCTGCAAATTCCAGCTGCACGGTGGGGCTGGAGAGCTGGCAGGGAGCATTTTTTCATTTTCCAAGGTGGGATACTTATTTTCACACACAGGATCATGCAGAGACTCCTGCACACACAGCCCCAAGAGCCACGAAATTTAAAAAGTTAGAGACACCAAAAAAAAACAAAACAAAACAAAAAAAACACAAAAAAACCCAAAAAACAAACAAAAAAAAAACAAACAAACAAACAAACAAAAAAAACCAAAACAACAAAAAAAATAGACTTTCAATTTGACAACTTTATTTGGGTGCAGACAGCTTTGTCCCTCATTATTCTCTAAGTCTCTGCCCTGCTGGTAGAGTTTGAAGTGATTTATTGCAGGGGGATGACCAAGAGCTGGTTATACACCAGAACACCCCAAATTGCAACAACTCCTGTCTTGGAGCTCTAACCCTCCCTACTATAGGGTTTTCTTTAAATTTTTCCTTTAAAATTTTGCCTGTTTTTCATTAATTGAGAAAATGAGGACTGGCATCCTCAGCATACACTTGATATTTATTAAATCTCTTCAATGCTGAACAGGGAGGTACCAAAATGCCTGGCCAGTGGATCTGTTCTGTTTGCAGCATCCTGCTGCTTCAATATTATGAAATAATAAAGTTGAGGCATCTTTCAGCTCTTTGAAGCTCACAGCTCCAAGCTGCTATGGAGGCACACACATGACTGGGGCTTAAAATAGGGAGACACATTTCTGCAACCAAGAATAGTTTAATCAATCATTGAAGCAAAAATTAAAATACAGACTTTTCATCCTCCCAGACCAGGTCATTGGATACTCCCTGCATGGGTAAAAGGGCTTTTTGGGGGGGTTTTATTTGGCTGTTTAGGTTTTTTTACCATAATTGCACTCTCCAAATTTTGGCTACTGCACCAAGCTGCAGTTTCTGGCTTCCATTAGCCATAACTACTCTCAGTGTTTATGCAATAATAGTTCAAAGTATATCTTTATGCCAATTCTCCTTGCCAGCTCTTTTTTTTTTTCCCTTTATTTTCAGCTACTCTGTGAAAAAACATTAAGATATTTTGTGATGAGAAGGAAGGATTGCAGAATATGGAGCTGCTGTACAGCCTAGCTTCAAAATAATCTCCTACCACAGAACACCAGAGACTCAGTCTGGGATTTGGGAAGGGGGATAAGGCAAAGAGGAAGCTGGAACCACACGAGCTGGTAGGAAGAAGAAAGTTCAGATATATTTAAGACCCAGTAATCAGCAATTCAGGCTTTTCTGGTCCCAGTTAAACCATGAGTCAGGAGTGACTCCACCATTTCAGCCACTGGAAAGGGACAAAAATGTAAAAAAAGCAGATTTTTCCAGAGCTGTGTGAGCTGACACACAGCATCTGCTTTATACAACTTTCACTCTTTCAAATTCAGATGGTTGTGGCCAGAAATCCCTAAATCTGAACATCTCTCTCCCATTAACCTTTTCTGGAGGTATCAAGCACTTGCATTTCCAAGTAGACACCTTCTTTTTTGTTATTATCATTAATTATGGCTTGGTGTGGAGTTTATGTTAATTAGGTTGATTGCAGAATTTTGCATTTACAGATCATCTCACTGTTCCTGTGGTGATTAGAAAAGGGCCCTGACTGCTCTCCCCAGGGACTCTGATCCCTGAGGATGCTGTTGGGGTTCAGGGATGTTCCCTCTCTGCCCCCACTTCCACTCAAAAACCACTTTCAGTCCCTATTACCTCAATTATGGCACTTTACTCTCAAGGTTGAAAGAAATAAATAGTTACAATAAATGAGAAGGCAGTAGATAAGTAACAGAAATTAAAAGAATGAAAAAATACATCTTCACATATTTTAACTTGCCTCCCTTTTCTCCATTAAACGCCAACCCCAGAAAAAATCCCTCAGCTTTCCAACACACCTGTTTAAATGAGGTTTTTTTTTGGTGTTTTATTGTCTTCCCTATATATCTTGCTATCCACATTATTTCCAGGCAAATCCTGGGAAGCTTTTAAATGAGGGTTTTAACTGCTCAACATATCCCACACCAGTACTGCCTCCAGCAAACCCAGACTTCTTTAAAAAGTCTGCATAAGACAGAAGTAAAGCTGTTTAGTGTAAATTAAGGAGTCATTTTCCTGCTAAAATCCTTGGATGAGAAGAGAAATTATTTTAGGAATCAAGGAAAGAAACAGGCAGCAAGAAAATGAGATGAGGCAGTGCTGTGGCTAAACTTTCAATCTCATTTTGTCTCCTGTTTGAATTTGTGTGGACAGGGGGACCCAGTCCCTCTGAACAGAGATAATGAGTTAAGGAGGACTCATAAAGAAAAAGAAAATACCCACGCTGAAATAACTGGGAGTTTAGTACTGGGATAGAGAATTTGGGTGAAGCAGAACCTCTCTGCAGCTCATCCACTGCTCAAAATGCTTCTGCTGAGGCAGGGAGAGCAGCTTCCCCTCCAGCAGCAATGAAAGGTTCTGCATGATCACAAAATCAGAAGCTACCTTCCCTTCCTCTTTGCTGCAGTGAGTTAACAAAACCAGTCGAGGCTCCAATCAAACCAAAACACTTCAAGACAGCTCCTGAGGACTGGCATTTTTTCACCATCCAGGAAATAATGCAGCAGGGGAGGTGCTGTCAGTGCTCTCAGGCACAGCGTCCTGCTTTGCGTGGGCAAAACTCCCAGCAGCTCTATCAAAGCCCAAACCAACACCCAGATCACCAAACCTGGCTGAAGGAGGACATCATTTGGCCACCTCCACTCTGATTTTAGCAACCCTTTCCAAGAACAGCAGTTGCACAGCAGGAACCTGCTGGCTCCATGATGCGCGTGTTTGCTCGTCCCACTGGATAAGCACAAATATTTAGAGATGCTTCCTGGCTGCTGAGTGCTGCTGCAAATTGGAGCTGTGCAAGTGTCCTAGTCCCAAAAACAGCTTAATGAGCTCCTGAAATCGACTCCTCAGTGGAATCAAGCAATATTGACCTGCCAGCAGCACGGGGCTTTCAGCTCAGTGTTCACTAACACGTATTGGCATCACTTCTGAGGCCTGGAAAGGATAACACACTTTGAAATCAAGCAAATAAGTGCTAAGCAGAAGTTAATTATTCTTTATGGCTCTACAAAGCAGCCTGTTGTAAAAGGAAAAGTTTTCTTTTTCTGTGTTCTCTTGAGAGTTTCATCGACTGCAAACTTAGTACCCCATGCTCTCATCCTCTTCAAATGGAAAGCAAATTAATTTGTTTGTATCTGTCAGAAACAAATTAAAGAGACAAGGCAGAGCTCTAAATATGAAAATCGAGTCACTGCATTGTAGTTTTCCAGGGAAATCCTCAAAAAAATCTGAGAAATCTTAGAATTGTTTCCAAAATTTTATATAACTTTCACCCTGGAGTGTTTCAATATTTCACTACCTGCTTCTTTTTGTGAAATTCACGGTCTGGACACCTTATCAGAAAAGGAAGTCTGTGAAATGCAAATGCAAAGCCAGTTCTTCATCTGATCCAGATACTGATGGTCAAAGTTCAAGCTACAATTTTTATCAGATTGATCCTCGGGTCTATCTTTGTTTGTCCATCTGGAAACATCCTGTTCACAAGAGACACTCCTCTAGCAGTTTGTCACTGATACTTTGCTGGGTTAGATGGACCCCAAATGGGATTCCATAGTTTTGAGAAATCCATGTAGTGTGAGAAATGAAGATAAAGATGCATTAATAACACACTTTAGGAGGCACCTCTTGATGGCTGGGTAAAAATGACATTTTCTATCATCTCATGTGACATGGCTGAGCTCCCCAGAAATTCTCCAGTGCAAGCATGTGATAGTTCAGCACAATTCCTGCTGTCAAAGAATTCCAATGCATGAAATTCCAGCTAGAACAAGCAAGTATTCCAAGTAAACAGAAAATGGACAGTTTACAGCTCTGGTTTAGTCCCCAGATGTGAACATCTGCAATGTCTCCTACCCAAGGAGCTCTTCTGCAGGCAAATTTGTGTATCAGCTTCAGAGAACTTGGGACAGCTTCCTCACATTTTCCTTCTTAGGGAAAAGTTGAAAACCATGAGTTATTCCAGCAAAGCTGGTCCTGTGCACTGCAGAGAGCTCCCAGCTGGAATTAAAGTTTATTCTGTTGGAATACCAGCCGTGGTTTTATCTATTGATGGTGGGCAGGTGCAAGTGGCTCTTAGCAGATCTAGATAAAGGGTCTGGGGAATGAGGAGAGTCTGGTTTTTAGGGGCTGGGCTGTGAAACAAATATCAACAGCAGGCAAGGAGCACAGGCAGGTCTAGATGAGGCTTTGGTAGGAAGTGGAGCCTTTAAAAAGATTTGGAGCTCCAGGGTGTATCCCTGAGCAAACAGGCTGAGGAGAGAAGGAAATCATCCATGAGGACACAGCCAGGGAGCTCAGAGGAGAGGAGAAGCAGCTGGGGTTAAGGATTGATGAAGAAGTTTTCTAATAACTGGTTTTGCTCAACTGGAATGACCCTCCCTCTGCACATCACCTGCTCTCCCCTCAGGAAATCCTTTATTGCATTTTCATCCTGAGTTTATGTCAGTCTTTTCTTTTAGCTGAGGCTTTTAAATCAGGCTATCCAGACAGACACAGACACAACCTTCAAGCTTAGGCTTGGCTTTTCTTTGCAAGGGTGCAAAAATGCACTGTGCAGTGTCACACCTCATTTATCTGAGAACATCCCAGCCCAGTGCTCCATCTTTATGGCTGATGGAAAAAGACAAGAGTTGTAGTTTTTTTTATGGAGTGATAGAGGAGCAAATTGCAGCACTACCTCCTCCATCCATTTAGAATGTATTCATCATTCCTGCTTCTCTTCCCTGCTTTTCCCTGGTGCATCATTGCTGGGGAAATGTCATTAGTGAGGGTATTCTTCAATGTAAGTCATAGCAAAAAAAAATAAAAAATAGAGAGACAACTGCAGCCTCTACAAATCAGCCTCAGGGAAATCTTTGGGGGGAAACTGATATTGCTGAGTAGTTTAGAAAGCTAATGTTGTCATTCAGAGTAAGATTTAAAACTACGGGTGAAATATGAAAAAAAGAATGAGGGAGAGTTGATGGAGGCAGCTGGGGAAATCTTAAATGGGGAGAAGGCAAATAAATTTTATTTACCTGACTGCCAGTGTAGCTCAGCATGAATAACTTTGCCTTCCCCTTCCACCTTCCCTCCAGGGTTAAGCAAACCTAAAATAATTTAAAAGTGCAGACATGATTATTCTTGCTCGGAAATACACCCTACACTTGGGACATTATGAAAATCTTTCTTTAATATTAAATGAACTAAATCTCTTAAAACCCCTGTTTGAGGGGAATATGTCATAAAAACCCAAGGGATGCCTGTCTGTGTCACCTTATAAACAGAACAGGCTTCCATGAAGCCTGGAAATATCCATGAAGCCTGGAAATATCAACTGTGAAAAACTTCTTTTCTGTGCCTTCCACAAGCAAATCTCCAAGGGCTTTGTTCCACTTGTTCCACTAATGATCTCCACTTCTTTACCAAATCCAGAGCTAAATCCAGGCAGTTACCAGACAAACTGGGAGGATTAAAACAGCAAACTGCTGGAGGCTCCATCCCTCCTCAAAGAGCCCAAGGTAGCGAGCAAGCAACACAGCAAACCTGCCCCTGACAGCAGCAACATCCTGCTCGTGTGCCTCACCAACCCAATTTCCACCCATTTAAAGTGAAACTGAAATTCTCTCTTACGTTAGGAGTGAAACCCCACCCCAGCCCGCTGCCTTAAGCAGGGGAATGGGAACAATTTGGGAGTGGATTCCTGCAGGGATGCATTTACAGCTCCTCCTTGCAGCATCAGCTTCCAGAGCTGATACTTGACAAACGCTGCCTGCTCCCAGGCAGGGCCTTTTGCTCTCTTAGACACTTAATCTTGTTTGCAGGGTGTGTGACCAACCAAGCAGGAGGTGTCAGAGCCTGCGTTTTTAGGTCTCACATCTCCAGGGAATCAATAAATTGTATCTAAGACAGTGGTGACCGACAGACCCCAACAGATCATTGCCAGAAAAGCTGCTCAGGTTTTGCAGCACAACACCTAAACTGCATTTTCCTCCCCTTCCCTCCTGCCTCTCCTCCCCCTGTGGCTGAAGTGGGCAATTTTCTATATTTTACCACTGCACATGTTAATATTGTGAAGGATTTTTGCCAAGGTTTGAGCTGTTAAGGAGGCGGGATCAGCTTTGCACAGCTGACAAAGGCGACAAACGCGGGAAGAGCTCCAAGTAATCCTGGGTGGTTTTAATAACCTGATATTTCAGTGTGAACGTGTAATGGGCAGACTGCTACAGGAGTGACTCGTTCTTTTGGTGTTCCAGTTGGTTAATTCCCAATTAAATTCCTTCAGGACATTTTTGGAGCTCTGAAGCACCAAGGAGTTTCTAGAGTCAGAAATCTCAGCGCTGTTTTTTCGGTGCTGACAGGAGCACAGATTAAAACTCATTAGATTAGACTCTAAAAAAAATAACAAATTAATGTTCTAGTTGTTCCTCTTAAGATATTTCATATATCAGATATTCAGCATAAGGACACCGAAGTGAATCTGTGTTTTCAAATGTGCTTTCCCCAGGTGATTTTTCCCCCACGCCTCCCTGCAGGGAAGCACCCGTGAGTTTTATTCAGCCTTGACATGGTTTAGGGCAATAAGAATCCAACTCTTATTTTCCACAGTGTTGGTTCTAATATCAGTGAAAACTGAAGACAAAATATCCCATAAACTGCCTTGTAATGAAGCTCAGGACTGCCTTTAAATCTTGTCCAAATAAAAACTGCACGAAAATCAATGGTTAAAGTAATGCATGCGAAACCTTTTTGTCTTCTCAGCTCTGCACCGTGACCAGTCCTGCATGAAATGTTGGGGGAAAACTCATCTTGAGAAGAAATCTTGAGAGGGAACTCAAGGAAAACTCATCTTGAGAGGGGACAGATGCTCCAAGGTCAATAAGAGTGAGGCAAAGTTTGTTTGCAGGAGAAAGATAAATCCTGGGTACCACTTGCACCCCTGAGAA